>CAWUFW010023936.1:0-67515 GCA_963921515.1 Calotriton arnoldi | reverse complement strand
GCACTGCACCGGCACATTGGGCACTGGAAGGGCCTCTGTCCCTGCTCCTGTCATCATTGTCTTCGTCGGGGGAATCTCAGCCCGGAATCGCGCTGCACGCACCGTGGTGCATCAACACACTCTGGTGGGACTTCAAATCCCAGAGTGCAACACTGCTCTTCCCTCTGCACACCTGCGTGGGCGGGGCCGACATCTCGCTCAAAAGCGTGCAGTAACACCCGCGGCGCGGACTGCGCCTGGGCCAAGGGCGGGCCCGTCCTTGCCCGTCATTGCCAGGAAGAGGCAGGGCAGGGCCACCTCCCTTTCATCTGGTCTGAACTTCATGCTCGTTCAGACTTACCGGACATTAAGAACTGTTGTGGACTAGCTAAGGTACTGCCAACATGGACACCATATAGTATTGTTTAAATTGTCGTCGTTGACTAAGTCTTTTTTTTTTTTCTTCTTCTTCTTCTTCTCCTAAGGGGTTGGCATAGGGGTGGGCTGTGGGTTCTCATCGTTTAAGGGGCCTTGAGGCCTTTCTTACTGCTGACTGCTGACTGCGAAGACTAGTTGTTTACTTTTAACTTCTATTATTGAGGTAGCATGGGGAAAAGGAAAAGTATGGAGGGTAATGGGGGAGGGGGAGGAGGAGGGGTGGGGAGAGGTAACAAAGGGAAAAAGGTCAGGAAGATACAGAAACATACAGGGAGCAATTGTGTATTGGACAGGATAGACAGCCTTATCAGTGAGTGTGAGGATATATTAGTGACAGATGCACCTACCCATGTAGCAAATACTAAATCCCCGCCACGCTCAACCCACCTAGTGAGTTTAAACAACCCTACTACGGCTCATCAATTAGCTATTCCAGCTATGTTCCGCAATACATTAAAAAAAGGGGAGCTAGCTACAGGTAGTAAGGGAAGCCCAGACGTTGCAAGTGATAGTCTATCTTTAAATAAATCATCTGGATGTGAAACACAGAAGATAGACCCGGAAATCCTGTGCACTAATAGGTTTCTACCGCTGGTGGAGTTGCGGGAGGAGGATACCGAAATGGGGTTTTGGTGTGATTCGTCCCATCAAACACAGCATCTTGAGACATGCATCCTAGAGTTAGATAGTAGTTCCAATAAGGCTCCTCAAGAAACACATAGCCTTGTTAACACTCTTAGACTAGAGGTTAAGGAAGTGAGAACCATGATTGAGGGCCTTACTTCCCTGGTAAATCAGCTACTGACTAAGGATCTTTTCTGTCCCTCTTGCTCTGTACCCACTGACCCTACAGCCCGACAGGTGACTTATCCTGTGCGTGAAATATCTACTGTAGACAAGGCTCCCAAGAAGGCACCCTCTAGTAAATCATCCCCTGTAGCTATGCCGCAAATAGCGGTTTTAGCTTCCTCTAGGACTGAGCGTTTAATAGCCCCTGGCCATGCCCAATATAGGGCACACAGTAGCAGTGCATTCCTAAAGCCGACACAATCACTGGCTAATAGATCTATCGAATTACCCCCATTGCAGCACCCTACGCAAAATCATATTGTTCAGCTGCTTGTGCAGCCCAACACCATCTCTTCTAAAATTTACATGGTTAACGTACCCAAGGTTGACGCAAGTAAGGGCTATGAAAATAACGACTCCCTGACTAATAAGGTCATACACTGGATACGCCATGTTAGAGGCTGTCGTTCTGTAATTCGTGAAGACATTTCAAGGGTTTCTAGGCTGACCTCCCGAACCCAAGTATCAGATTGTATCGAACTTACATTGAATGAGAGTGATGTTGCGGAAAACCTTCTCTCTCTGGAATATCGTACGTGCCCCCCGGAAGGTTCCTCGATCCAATTTAGACGATTCTTACCTAGCAGCATGTGCCACAAAACATTAATAAATACACTGCCCAGGTTAAGAGGTAGTTCCAACCTGGAGGCCAATGATTGACTGATTTGTAACGCCCAAAATAAATCAGATGGTGCCTTTGCTTCGCAAATGATTAAGGAAACCCCTTTTCTACCCTTAGTGGGTATACAACCCACCGGCCTTCATTTAGGGCGGGAGGTTACCACCCCTTGGATGATGTCTTCTCCATCGGTAGGAGCATCGGGGCCAAATGATGCATCGATTGATGTTCTAAATGGACATAGGCTAAGTTCACCCATTTCCCATGGGACATCTATGCTATCCTGGAATGTAGCAGGATTGAAGACAAAGACTGTCTCTCCTGACTGGCTCGTTTTTATTGACCAGTTTGATGTCTGTTGTTTTCAAGAGACTTGGTCAATAGAGCCAATATATTGTTTAGGCTATCTAAATTACTATATCCCTGCAATAAGTGGGGGTAAGGGTCGACCATCAGGGGGATTGGTAATCTGGGTCCGCCAAGCCGCTGGCTTTAAGATCGAGATTCTTGAAACACAAAGTAATGACATCATTGCGATCAGGTTGAAGTGGGGTCAATCAGGGGTCGTGGATGTTTATAATATTTACGCTAGGAGTTCAAAGGGGAAAAAGTCTGAAGTTATAGCGGCTTTAGACAACCTAATAGACCTACACTCCTTTGACTCAAACATTCTGATTGCAGGGGACTTTAATGTGACTTTTGAGCCCCTTACCCTTGAATACTGTGATTTTATTGCAGAGGTTGATGAGCAATGGGGGATTCCAAAATTAGAACTGCCATCGGTAAAGAAATGGTCTGATGTGGCAATTCAAATTAATGCGACTTGTCTTGAGAAGGGGCTACGGGCGGCGAATGGCAGATCCATGTCCGATAGGCATGGAGCAAATACTTTTAATAATGGTCGTTGTGCTAGTCGCATAGATTACTTGTTAATCAACTTGCGACTGTGGCATGCTGTAAGGGATATGGCTGTAAGAGACCGGCCGGAGAGTGACCACAACCCCCTGTGTGCAACCCTTGACCTCTTACCGCAACAGGAAAACACGCGTTCAGAGAATAATTTGCTCACGAGGGATGTGGTTCCATCAAACGATATGAGATGCCTAAAATGGGCCAATATACTTGAGCACCCTGAAGCTTTAGCCTCTATATCTATAGACGTTGTAGGGGCGATCTCAGAGCTGGAACTTTGTATGGTAAATTCATCTGTTCCTGACCCGGTGATTGGCACTCATGTCAGGTTTTTCGCCAAACTACGCTCTTATTTTATTAGATACCATAAGACCAAGAGAGTATATTCCAGGAAAGGCCCACAGTGGTTTAACATTGAATGTAAAGAGGTGCGTAGAAAACTAGGAGTTGCAATCAAGGAGGGAAATCCTTGTGCAGTACGGCAACTACAGTATAGTTACCGAAGAGCACAAGTGAAGGCAAAAAAATCCTGGGATGAGGCTAGATGGCAGGAACTTAAATTAGCATGTGCAAATAAAAAATCCAAACAGTTTTGGAACATAGCTAAGTGGGATAGGGGTGGTTTGCCAACCCAGCCGCAAAACCACGTCTCACAGGAGCAATGGGTTACTCACTTCAAGCCCCAATATGCACGCAGTCCAGGGGAGGGAATGGAAGAGAAGCCCTCGGCCCGGTACTATACAGGCATAGTTTTTGAAGATGCTGATGTTAGCTTGGCTCTGGGGACAGTCACAGGAGGAAAAGCACCGGGCCCAGATGGCATCCCGCCGGACATATATCTGCATGAAAAAGTCAAATGGTGCCATTATATTGCGATAGTGGCGAACGCAATTGCTCAGGGTGCCCCAGTCCCTGTTTCGTGGAAAGGGGCGGAGATTATTCCCGTGTTTAAAAAGGGGGAAAAATCCCAGCCAGGTAATTACAGACCTATTAGTCTGAAAGACTCACTCCAAAAGATAATTGGGCGTCTAGTTTTGAATAAAGTACAGGACTGGGTGGAAGAGACAGAAAGTTTGTCCCCTTTACAGGCAGGCTTTAGGGCAAGTACCAGTACCATTGACCAGGTATTTCGCTTTATTATGCTGTACTGGAAGACGGTGGTCCTGAACAAGGGCAGCCTTTATGCTGCCTTTGTGGATCTTAAATCGGCTTTTGACCTCGTCTCCCGTAGTAAACTTTGGTCTGTTTTACAAGAAATGGGAATGTCTCCGGAGCTATTAACCCTTATAATAAGACTTCATGAGGATAACTTCGCCCAGATTCGCTGGGGAGTTCAGGGGGAAGTTACTACTCCATTTCCCATAGAGAGAGGTGTGCGACAAGGGTGTGTAATGGCTCTCACATTATTTTCCCTTTTTATAAATGGAATTGCAGATTTTTTAGCCACCATTTCGTCTGATGCCCCTGTATTGGCTGGTGTTAAAATACCAATTTTAATGTTTGCAGACGACACGTTGATTATATCAAAAACGCCAAGCGGTTTGCAGCGAGCCCTTAATCGATTTGAAGAATTGTGTCAATTAAGGGGCTTGGAAATCAACGTGTTGAAAACAAAATTTATGACTTTTAATCCACACAAAGCATTCAAGGGTGGCATTGTGTTGAATAATGGGCCCTTGGAACAAGTCACTGACTTTGTTTATTTGGGGGTTACCCTGCAGAGAGACCTTAGCTGGAAGCGACAACTCAACCTGGCTTCACTAAAACACCGGCAGCAGGCCGGTGTTTTACAATCTGAGTTTAGCTCCTCCTTTGCAAAACCAATAAGCCCAGTACTGCAAATATATGATTTGAAGGTGGTCAGTTCTGTTTTATATGGGGCCGAGCTCTGGGGTTTTGAGAACCTTTCACAATTAACAACAGAAGAAAACAGGTTTCTCCGCAAGATTACTGGTCTACCCCAAAGTACTCCGGTACGCCCACTGCTATACGGTCTAGGCAAGAAGGCAATGGTAGATAGAGCAAGACTGCATCCCTTGCTCTATTGGCGGAGAATCTGGTGTACCCCTGAGCTGACTAACTATGCTGCAGGCCTTTTGGATGTAATTAAAGCTGACTGTTTTCATAAGATTAAATGGCTGCGGGGGATTAGAGCTTCCTTGATCAATCTTGGGATGGCTCATTTATGGGAAAACCCGGCAGGTACGCAATTCCCCACGAAAGCAGTATTAAAAGCAAAATATTGGGAATGGGTGGTCCAAGGTGCCTACAGGACTAGTGATTCCTCCTCACTTACAGGGACATTCCTTGTTGCCAAACCAGTACCGACTTTTGAACAGTATTGGGTTATTATCACCAAGCCACATGCAAGGAAGCTTTACTTTCAATTTAGGGTGGGTACTTTGCCGGTAAGATCTTTTACAGCAAGATGGGGAAATATTGAAACTAATACCTGCCCCACTTGCTCTACCCACCCGGAGTCTATAGCCCATGTATTATTTGTTTGTCCAGCTTATGCTACCCCCCGACGAGTATGGCTGAAGCCCATTTGTAGATCTCTAGGCACAAGAAGGTCAGAAGTTGCTCTAAGATTATTACGTACTAACACAACTAGCACTATTGCCGTAGCCATGGCAAAGTATCTAAATTGGGTCTGGGCAATCAGATCATGTGACCTCTCTTCTGACTAAGGGCTGTTTTTATTGTGTTTTTATCTTTTTTATTTTATGAATTGTAGTTTTTGAATATACAAAAGGTGGCTGGTGATATAAATGATGATGAAATGAACAAAGGTAACAAGGTTCTGATGCTTCAACATTGTGACCACTCTGTAAATACGCACAGTTTTATAGTATTTATGATAAGTTTTTTAAACCTTTTACATATCATATTTGTAAGTATGCTTTGATGACATATTTGTCGAATAAAGCTATTTTGGATTGGATTGGTATCATCCTCGGTTACCACCCCAAGCTGCAAATATTCTCTTCACTCAAGTGATGCCTTATAAAGAACCTCTGTTGGAATGGTGAACGATTTCAGAAATATATAATTATACACAGTTATGTGCCTCAGCTGCTTACACCATGTTAGCACGTACAATGGGTTTCTCACGTCATCTGTGCATGTGCCTGTACTCCAGGCTCATCACACTTGTGTGTTGCAGACTGCTCACATAATTTTACATGTACGCCTGGCTCCACACACCCTTTACCTATGTACCACAAGCTCACGTTTGTGTCTGTACACCAAGATCCTCACACTATTTCTGCATTGCACACCAGGCGCTGACGGTCCATTACACTCAGGCCATAACATTCAGCACTTTCCATCGTCGGAATTGCATCGAATGGTCACTGCATCAGAAGACAACTACATCCGAGTACAGGTTTAAGGGTACAGGGACCAGAGAGTCAAGTTATGGTAAAGGATTAAGGGTACAGGGTAAAGGTTACAAGTATAGGGTTAAAGGTACAGGGTTAAGAGTTCAGGTAGCAGGAAGCTTACAGAATTTAGGGAAATGAAACCCAAGGAGTTAGACCTATTTATAGTGGAAACTGTCGTGTTCTCAAAAAGTATCAGGGGAAAACCAATGAATAGTAGTTCTGTAAGCATGGCCAGAGTTTAAATTAGGAAAGCAGAATTGGACGAAGTGCACAACATTTGCTCTTTGTGTAACTATAAAACGTGCACACCATGTGAGATTGTGAAAACTGTGCAATTCACCCTCAGGTAGAGTTTCCGACCAAAACAATATGCATGAGAAAGTTTGCAATAGAACTCTTTTTCCCTGGGCAGCTGATTTTTTTCACCCATTTACTTCAACTCTGTTTTTAAACTTTGTGATTTCTAAGCAAACTCCGTGAAGCTTAGAAATAAAAAATGGAGAAGTTTGCTAAGAGAGCCCCACATCTTTGCCACTACCTGATTCTGGGTATAAACGATCAGAACTTGGTGCGTGTATATAGGGTAGAAGATTGTGGGACCTTCTTTCTGTAAGCTAGGAATGAAACTGATTCACTAAGGCATTTCTAAGTATGTGACGTAGCACTCTTGCAGGACTACTTCATGTACCAGTGCATTTCTTTTTTAATTGGCTCCACACATGTAAAGTGGGAATCTTCAGATCCTATTAGTACAAACAGAAATGGCTGTGTCCTGCTTGCACTTGTACTCACAGGGAGCTGATCTTTGCAGGCCAGACTAAGAAAGGCAGTTTTGAGGGTCTGACATTGTACTCTTCTAGTACTACCTAAAGTACTCATAGCTGCCTTTGTGAATCGGCCCCCATGGCCTTATCTAGTAGATGACAGCGGGTGCCTCTGTGGCTTGCTATGAAGTCCTTGAAGGAGGAGGCCAGGCCCACTTTGGGTAGGGAGTAACTTCCAGATTCCAAGAGCATTGCAGGAGAAGGAATAGTTAATGAGAGGTCTTTTCTTGGGGGATCTGTAGTCAGAGAGAAGTTGTTACTCTCCCTGCTCTGCTTCTACCTGAGGTGGCAAGTTTTTGTGCGATGTAGTTGGGCTGGCCAGGAGGTAAGGAATTGTATGTATGCAGGCCTTCTTCTGCATGCTCCATGACTGAAGGAGTAGCAGGTCAGTGAGGGTAGGATAGTTTTGATGGGGTCAAATTTACTAATTTCAGGATTAATATTAGAGCTAAAGGAAGGAGCTATGGAAGAGAGCTGATCTCTGTTAGGATGGGCCATAATTTTATTCTGCTTATGCCAGATCCAATGTGGTGTAAAACAGAAAAGTGGATGTTTGCATTTGGACGCCATTTCCTTAAGCACTCCTTTGAGATGTCCTTGTGGACGAGCACTTTGTCAAACCAAAGTTCATTTATGTGTGATTCATGTGCACGCCATGTACTCATGCTTTGTTTGTAGTAAACATTATGTGCATGCAGAAAACACAGTTTGAATGATTCTAGTGACTCATACATATTCCGTTGCGGTCCGTGCAGGCAACAGCAGTGGGGCGGTGGGGGCGGCTAAGGGGGGATTTCGAGGGACGATGCAGAGGGAAAATTAAATAAATAATTAATTTTCCCTCTGCATCGTCCCTCGAAATCCCCCCTTACCCGTCCCCACCGCCCCACCGCTGTTACTTGCACGGACCGCTGCTGTACATATTGTTCATCTTTTGAATTTTTCCAGGTGTAGGTTTGACTTGCCCCTGGAAAAAGCTTTGCGAGTCAGAACCATAGCGTCTATGACTTGTCCATAGTCGCCGTTACATCAGTAATGTTGCTCTGGACTCTTTTTCCTTCTGGCGAGGCTCTTAAGAGCCACAGTCCAGTGGAGAAATGATTTGAACAACCCCTTAAAAAATGTACAATTCCACATCTAAATATCTGGCAATGCAGACTTTGAACCTCAAACCACCTGCTCCAGGAAAGTATGCCAATTTCCCAGCTACAGAGTTTGCTCTTATAGCTTATACAACAGAGAAATCAAGTGACCTCTTAGGCTAAGATTCTCCCAACTATATTGAAAGTCAACTGAGGATTAAATACACCCTTTAGGGGTTTTCTGGAATATCCAGTGCTTCATTAGAGCCAGTGGTTGAAAATGGGGACACAGCACTCAATTCTGGACATCAGAAAAATTTTCATCAGCAGACTTTGAGCCAGGATAAGAGAGGGAAAGCCAGAAAAAAGAGAAAGCAAAAGAAGAGAATAAAAAGTGACAAAGGGAAAAAGCAGGGATAAAAAAGAACCTGGAAGAGTGAGATAAAGAGGCAAGAAGTGTAGGTTGGTGGATAAAAGAGGCATGAGGCAAGACAAGCAGCCTGGGTATTTAGCAGCATCAGCGACAGGATTCTGTGATAAACCATGAGCCACTGGAATTGTTCTTGTAGAAATTAAGCACTGGGAGTATCCGTGTACCACAACAACTGTCTATATACATTACTGATTGATAAAAAGGAAGCATCCAAGTACAAATAAAAGTCAAAAGGCATTCCTGCGATTTGACTTTGCATTTGGAGCTCCCTGTGTGTTCTGCCTTACAGTCAAGCACCGCACAGCCTCCATTTGCAAACTGTCGGGAATGGCTGATGGTTGCTTTGCTACTAAGTGCCTGCCAGTGAAAATCAGGTAAGGGGAAAAATGTGATAGGTATATTAATAAATACAGAACATTGACAAGTTCATAATGGTGAGGACATATGGGATGCTTGTTCATTATTTTTCCATATTTTGTTATGTTATTGGCTTTTCTATACAGCACAGTCTGACATTGTTATTTCCAAGCACTGGGTGTCTTTCAAACAGATCTACTGGTGTATTCTGCTAAATCTCTGGGTTTTGTGGTGATGTCTTTTTCACTGATCTTTGGGAGTATGTTTCAGGGTCCCCGAAATGAATCATGTCCATTGTCTATGGTCGAAAACTACCTACTTCCTATGTGCGTGATTAGTTCTAGGTGCAATATTCAGGTGAAAGCCAGAATAGATGAAATCCAACTTTTTTTCAGTTGTACATAGTGGGCAGGAATACTGCAAACATAGTTAACATGTGACAAAATTTGCATTTGCTTACCAAACAATTAATTTTTTATTTGCCCCTGCGTCCAGTTGACATATCTGCTCTATAATAGGCTGTTATCCGGCACTTCAAGTAGCCTGTTCTAGGTAGGAACTTATGGAACTTGAGTGTGAGATGTTGTGTTTAATGTGTCCTGTTGCCCTACCAAGCAAATAAGGGAGTCTTTAAAAAGGTATGATAGCAAGGCCAGGCATTGGAGGAAGGGGGTGCCTTGGGAGCCCAAGATGGTGGACGCAGCTTAGTGAGGCTCTGGCTTTGACGGAGAGGACCTTCAACAGAAAGTGCCATTAGGATGGTTCGTGACTGCACAAAATAGAACAAGGTAATACGGCAACTTGTGGCAGCAGTTTTTATGAGTGAATCCTGCCCGGCATGTTTTGGAAGAAGGGTTTTTCAGCTCTCACTCTTTCTCTATTGCTGTGAAAGGATTCTTTAACACAGATTTAATATTGATGTATAGCAGGACCATTTTTCTCCTCCTCTATATCTAATAAAAACGGTGTTGGAATACTCTGTCACAATATTTCACTATACTAATTCACCACTAATCCTTCATGGGTTCCCGGAGAATCGTGCTACTCACCAAAAAGCGCTTCAACACCCCATCAGGGGTAGCAAGCGTTATATAAATGCAAACCGTTTCCCTCTTCTATCCCTACACTATCCTTCTGAATCCAAATAACTGACTAACATATCAACCACTCAAATTACTTTCTTATTTCACTATAATAATTCACCACTAATCCTTTATGGGTTCAGGAGTAGCGTGCTACTCGCTGATAAAGCTCTTCGACGCCTCGACAGGGGTAGTAAGAGCTATATAAATGCAATTACAATAAAATACAATACAATAATTTGCCTATTTCTTTTATTTCACAAGAAAATTATTCTGAGGGACAGTAGATTTTGGTTAAACTCAAAATAGAGGATAAAATCCTTTCAATAATTAATCTAGTTGGCTCTACCCATCGGATCCACTTTTTTGGAAACTAATTTCACAGAAAATTCTTGAATTTCTTACTAGGTGGGGATTGTAATCAGTTAATGGACCTCTTTCCTAATAAGCATTTCTCAGCTGGATTTGTTCCTAACAGTGCTCATAAGGCATTTAAAAATAAGATTGCACAATGCTCCCTATCTGATTCCAAGAGATTGTTTAACCCAGATGTTCCAGAGTTCTCTTTTTACTCTGCCACTCATAAATATCAAACTAGAATTAATTATTTTTATGTACATGTATGGTTCAACTTTTGGTTAATTTGAACATTGACTCAATTCTGATTTCTGACCATGTCCCGGTTTGGCAGACTTAGATATTCAGCAGGAATATTTATAAAGCTCATGGTTACCTCTGGCGAGGTGTCCCGGCGCTAGCAGAGGAGACTAAAGAGATTGAAGGCTCATGCAGCTATTCCCCTTGCCTAAAGAGCCAGGTTTTCAGCGCCTTTCCGAAATACTGCTCTGAGTTCAGCATACGTAAGTGGTGAGGTAGGGCATTCCAAAGTTTGGTGGTCCTAACCGTGAAAGACCTGCCCCCCTGTCTTATTTTAGAAAAGCGAGGGACATTAAGGTAACGCTGATGGTTAGATCTTAATGTCCGCTCCTGGTGTTATAGGCTAAGCCGCTGCATGAGGTAGCCCTCACCCTGGATGGCACGAAAAGCGAAGGTGAGTGCCTTGAATTCGATCCTCTTGGCTACCGGGAGCTGAGAGGGCAGGTCCTTATCCCATCTGACTCCAAGGTTTTTAACCGAGTCCTTAGGGGAGGGTGGGGAGCCCAGCTCCCCAGGCCAACAAAGGCAAGGAAGGGAGGTGATGCTTGATTAAAGAATAAGACCTCCGTCTTATCGGCATTCAGTTTCAAGCAGTTTTCATTCATCCATCCTGCAATGTCTTTCAGGCAGTCCTTAAAAGAGGATGCCGTAGAATGTTCTTTGAAGGAGAACACCAGCTGTAATAGGACATCTCAATGGAGATTTAAAAATGTCCTGCTTTCAGATAAGACTTTCATTACTATCTACAACAACTTTGTCAAATAATATTTTGATAATAATAATAAGGGGACACTCTTTACTACTTTGTCTGGGATACATTTAAAGCAGCCTCCAGAGGTTTTATAAATAGTTATGTTTCCTTCAAAAACAAAAATGCCGAAAAACATTCTGCATCTATTCTTGACAATAAGAGGCTAGAATATAAATACTATTCTTAAAAACCTAATAAAGCGGATATGGATGCTTTGATGGTGGCTAAAACACAGTTTAACAAATTCACTTTTGAAAAAAGTTTGTGGGGTTCTTCCTAAAACTAATGCTAGGTATTATGGTGGAAGAAATAGAGCTAGTTCTTTTTTGGCTAATTATCGAAGTGCAAAAGGGAGAAGTCAGCTGTGACATCTATTGTGAATGACTTGGGTGAGAAAATGTTCAACGATTCTGATATTGCTGCTTGCTTTGCGAACTGCTACCAAAATGTATACTCTCCTCAGACTAGTTTATCTGAGGTGCTCATTAATTCCTGCTTCTCTAGGCTTAAGAAAAGTAATACAGATAATGTAGATTTGTCTCCTCTAGAAAACCTGTTAAAAATTGAAGAGATATACTCTGCTGTTAAAGTTCTCTGAATAGGGAAAGCACTGAGTCCAAATGGATTCACAGTAGAGCTCTATTTGTAATTTTTAAAAAGTATTTTTCCTATGCTATTTAAGCTAATTAATCACTTCTTTTCTTTGAATGGTTCTGTGGGTTCTTTTACAAAGACTATCATTTGTATTAAACCTAAGAAAGATGGAAATCTCTCTTTGTGCAAGAACTACAGACCTATTTCTCTCATTAATACTGATTGTAAAACATTTGCCAAAACGCTGGCCCTTAAACTAGTTGACTTCATACCGGATTTAATTGATCTGGTTTTGTTAAAAAGAGAAACATAGCTGATAATGCTCATACTTTTTAAAATATGATTAATAAAGCTTTGAAAATGGCCATCCCTATTGTTGCACTTACTCTTGATTCAGAGAAAGCTTTTGACAGAGTTAACTGGCAGTTTCTTATGAAAGCAGTGAATTGACATGGTTTTAGTCCCAAAGTTTTAGAACTTACTTCACTACTATATTCTTCTCCCAAGTAATCAATAATAGTAAATGTTGTCCAGTCCCCTAATTTTCCCCTTAATAGGGATACTAGGCAGGGATGTCCTCTGTCTCCTTTACTCTTTAATCTGGCATTAGAACCATTTCCCCTTTAAATAAAACAGTCTGAGAGATTTCTGGCTTAAAATGTAAAGATCAACACATTAATTTTACTGCTTATGCTGATGATATTCTTTTGTTTGTGTCAAAAACAGAACTGTCTATACCAACTTTCTTCACAGAACCAAAACTCTATTCCGGGGTTTCAGGTTATAACCTTAATGTAGCTAAATCAGGGGTTATGCCTCTTAATAAACATTGCACAAAAGAGTCATTTGTTGCAGCGGGTTTATCCTGGAGAACAACTAAGACCAGATGCTTAGGGATGTGGTAGTGTAATTGTATTAGGGATATTATTAAAATCAATGCAAAGGAAATAGTTGGAAAAGTCCATCAGCCTACACAAAAATGGTCTCCTATATTTTCATCTTGGTAGGGTCTCACTGACACAATCAAGATGATGATTCTCCCAGTTGCAAGCTTTTCCCTTATGATTATTACGTTTAAATTTCTAAAAGGTTTTTTGCTCTTTAAGATAGCATATTGTCTTAGTTTCTTTGGAATGGGAAGAAAAAATAATTTTCCGTAGATATATTGAAAAATCCCAAAGTGTCTGGAGGTGTTAATTTTCTGGATTTCTCCACTTATCACAGGACATTTGGGATTAAAACCAAATCATGTTCATTTAGTGGATCCTGTCTGCAACATTGGCAAGTTATGGTTCTATGTAGAGTGGGCTTTGGTTTTTCCTTTTTTCACAAAAATATTCTTTTTATGTCTAATCCACCTAGGTTGTGGTTGCTATCTACTGTATCACTCTTGTTCCTTATTGAAGACATTTATGGTTACAAATGTATCAACTTTTAATCAGTTTGTTAGCAGTCCCATCTGGTAAAATATATTAAGAAAAATGGTAAAACCATATTGTGGAAAAAGTGGAAGGAAAAGGGAATTTTTACCATTTCACAATTATTAAAGGATAACTCTATTGTTTCAAATTCGGAACTATCCAGCACAGACAGTCTCTCAAATAATGTGTTTACATAATATAATGAGCTTAAAGGTCTCCTCCAGATTGCACTTGGGCCACTCACCTCTTCTAGCCTTGTAACTCCTCAAGTGCAGAATAGTCCCATTTCTAGGAATTTGCTCCAAAAAGCTGCTGTCATGTACAAATTGCTCCGACCACCCAGTATGGACAGCACTAAGGGGCACATGCATCAAGCATTTTTGTCTTCGTAAACGGGCCGATTCCCAGAATCAGCCCGCTTGTGAACACAAAAAATGCTTTTCAGATGCAGCAAACCCTATTTTGCGGTTCGGTAACCTGTTACCGAATCGCAAAATGGGTTTGCGATTCGCTATTAGGAAGGGGCGTGTCTAGGGCGGCCCTTCCTAATACCGAATCGCCTCAGTATGTAGGAATGTTTTGTGACCGAAATGCAGTTGCAAAATATTCGCATTTTACCACCTACTTTAAGTAGGTGGTAACCCATTTGCAAATGGGAAGGGGTCCCCAAGGGACCCCTTTCCCTTTGTGAATGTTTGTTACAGCATTTTTTAAGAGCAGGCAGTAGTCCCACGGATCACTGCCGTCTCTTAAAAAATGAAAAGAAAACTTTTCATTTTTGTTTTTGAAATGCATCCCGTTTTTCTTTAAGGAAAACAAGTTGCATTTCAAAGGAAAAGATTGCTTTATTTAAAAGCAATCACAGACATGGTGGTCTGCTGACTCCAGCAGGCCACCATACCCGTGATTTTTGCTATTCCTAGGGGGTCGCAAATTGCTATCTACCTCATTAATATTCCCAATATACAATTTTGACACATGTAGCCCTTTCAGGCACATGCATCAAGGTAGGATTTTGCGAGTCCTTAATTGCGATTATTAAGGAATCTCAATTAAGGACTAGCAAAAGCCTATGCATGTAGGAATCGCTATAAAAATAGCAATTCCTACACATTCCTTATTTGCAAATTGCGAGTCGCAAATAAGGAATGGCTTCCCATTCATTCCTATGGGCCTACAGGCCCATAGGAATGAATGGGAAATTGCATGCGCAATTTGCGAGAACCAATTGGCACTCGCAAATTGTGCATGCAATTTCAAGGGTGCAAGGGTGTCAAAAGGACACCCTGTTGCACCCCTGAAATTGATCTGTGCACAAATGTTGCGCACACACATGTCCTAAGGACATGTGTGTGTGTAACCTACAACTTTGAAAAATGCTCTTTAGTGCATTTTTCAAAGTTTTTGCAAATTACCATCAAGTTCAACTTCATGGTAATTTACGCCCCCTAGTAGCGAAATCGCTACTTCAAAGTGGTTCTTGCATTGCATTTAAGGAATCGCAAAATGCGATTCCTTAAATGCTATCGCAATTTGAGAACTCGCAATTAATTGCGAATTCTCAAATTGCGAGTGCCTTGAACCTTGATGCATCGCACATGCCATTTTTGCGGGCGCAAACGTCCGCTTTTTGCGAATCGCACCGTTTGCGCTCGCAAAAATGGTTGATGCATGTGCCTGTAAGTGTCTTAACAATGCTTTGTGGGAATTGGAGTTGCGTTGTACTTGGCTCGTTTCTGCCTTTGATAAATTGTGGGTCAAAGTACATTCTATAGCTCACTCCGCTACTTTAACACAAACTCAGTTTTTTTCTATAATCAATTATTTTGCACTCCAATTTTTCTTTTTAAAACTAACATCATTCACCAAGATACTTGTTGGCGTTCTGATGCACATGCTGGTTCATACTTGCTTGTGTTTTTTCTATGCCCTGAATTTTCTGAATTTTGGACTTATGTTTGGCAAAAGGTTGAAATTATTACCAATGTTTCCTCACCTTTTTCATTATATAAATTGTTTCTTGGAGGGGTACACGCTTTGATCTGATAGCATATTGCTTGGACAACTTGTAGACCTCTTCACAGCAATTGCTTTACAGGTCATTACTTCTACCTTGAAATCCAAAGACAATATTTCTCTTAACTGTTTGTGGAATTTAGTATGTCACAACCAAAGATTGGTTATATAAAAAAGAAGGGGGGACCAGGAGCTGATAAAGGTCCAGTACCCACGATCCAGAATACTTAGGGTCTTGTTACGAGTTTGGTGGTAAGGCAACAGCCATCTAAACTTCGTCGGAAACCCCACCGCCTAGTTGGCAGTCCACCCGCCGCATTACTATGTTGGCGATTTGTAGAGCAAAAGACCGCCGGAGCACTACCACCAGCCATTCGCTGACCATCTCGATGGGGGCATGGGGAAAGCAGCTGTCAGAGGGTGGTACAGACAAGTTCACTGCCATCAGAATTATGAGTTGACTTTCTGTTGAGCCGAACATGGCGGAAAGACCGCCTGCTTCGAGTCGGCGGAATTGAAGGGCCCCCCTTCACAGCAGTACCTTGACCCTGAAGGAAACGACCCTGTTGGCACCAAAATCCAGGCAAGTCAGTTTTGCAGTATTTACCCATTGACTGGACTGGACCCATATGGTCCGAACTCCAGCAATGGGAAAGTACTGGCAGTAAGTATTTTTTCACATGTCATGCATATGTGTACATTTAACACTTGTGCACTCAAAATATACACATCTGCATCAACACATATAAAAAAATATTCCCTGCTGTCAGAAACACTACCACTGGCCAAGCTGTGACATCGTAATTCGGTGGGTAGCACACCGCCGCCGCGGCTGTCTTCTTGGGAACGCCACCACAGAGGTATGACAGTAAGGCTGCCAAACCCCTAAACACACCCTTAACTATTGATATGAGAATGTACAGTTCCTATAATGGAAAAGGAGAAAGAAGAAGCGGTTGGAGAATCCTAGGGATCCTAATTGTTCCTTGGTGCCCTCACACATCCAAAAGGATTTCAAGCTTTATCATAGGGCATGCTCCTCATAGGGCCGGCGCTGCAATGCCCTTCAGGCCCCGAAAGGGGCTTTTCATCTGAAATCTTTTTACTTTTACCCGTAATGATGCATGGATATGTGAGGATGTGGAATGTATAAGGGGGAGTGGGTGCAAAAAGTGGAGTGAAAAGAGTACACTGTCTACGGGATACCAAACTGTGTTTAATGTGGTGGCTCCCTTGACAGAGTTGAAACCAATGAACGGTGGCTATCATAAGGGCTGATTGGACCAAGACGGCCATGATGAGTGAGTGCGTCAGGTCGACATGTTTCATGCCTGTTGGTCCAACTGGATCCCTGGCGCCTCCTCTGGACCTAAAAAGACCCCTAACCTACACCTGGGATGTGATGTGTAGTGCCAGGTACTCCGCTATAGGAAAATACCTTGTTGTTTGATTGTCTAACCCTCTGGATCAATCTGTAAGTCCCCTTATGTCAAAAGCAGTAGGTAGCACATTGCTGCTGAGTAATTGGTCCGCGCACAGAGCCCCAGAGATCTACCCCTCCTCTGCTCGCCTGGAATGGGCCACCCTTTTGTGTGCCCATGATCTGTATTTCGATTCTCACCTATGCAGCTGGTACCACAGGCACTGCGAAGTCTGATTGGCATCTCCAGGATGCAATTTTGGTGAACAGCACAAGGCTACCAGGGTTGGAGGGATGTCAGCTTCAAGCCTTGTGGTCTCCATTGGGGTCAAGGCCTATAGTGCTGCAGAGAAACTGTTGGCTTTTGGCAGGCCACCCTGAGCACTATGGGTTTATACAGATTCAACCTTTAATGCTTCCCATTCTAGCAGGGAGCCATGTGAAAGAAGCTGATCTAGCAAGCTTCATTTGGTCCCTCTCATTTTTATAGTGGGTAGGAAGTTGGGAAGCCTAACTTTACATACTTTTTGTTAAACTTTGGCAGCTTTGCAAAATGCATGGCTGGTGAATGATTTGAAACCATGATCTAAAACAGAGCCCTCTGCAACTTCAATAAGATTTTCCCACAGCAGTGGGGACTGGTGATCTTTGAGAAAGGGTGGGGCATAATACCTGGCCCTAATCTCAACAACATACTCCAGAGTGGTGCGGCGGTGGTTATCCCTCAGTAATTGTTTCGTTAAAAAAAACGGAAGCAAACTCATGTATTCTCCTTTACAATTAACATAGAAAAAGCTAAAAGGAGCAATAGCTTCTACAACAGTACATGAACTAGGGGCCACACAAATTAATGCTAACCCAGAATGAGGGATATTTTCTTTAGTATAAGTCCTTAGTGTGTGTTTCCAAGATGGAAAATTTGGCCCAGCTTAATAGGTGGCAGTTATGTATAATTATGTTCACAGAAGTGTCACATCATTGGTCACAATGGTTCTGTTTCAATAATAGTGATTTTAATTTTAAGCCTGCAAATGTATGTGGCTGTCCTATCACTCTTCAGGCCAAACTGCATGCATACTGATTGGCTGTGCCACACCATACACTCTATATGGCCGGTTATGTGCCAGGAAAGTGCCCAATATGTCCAGTGACCATTATCTGCTAGGTCTGCCTATCAGTGAGTACTCAAAGACGAAATATCTTCCACCAAGGTAGTGTACCACTTTTCTCTCTAACTTAGTATTCCATCTTCATATCTTTGTGGGAACTGACGAGTACCAGTATATCAAAGTGAGAGCTAAATAGGGTTTTTGGGTGGCTTTATCCGTCAGTGAAAGTAAAAATGGTCGGTTACATCACACTTAGGGGTCGATTCCGATTCGGGCCGGAAAAAGCACCGACCGACTCGGATCCGGAAATTATACCGACCGACACGTACCTGTGGCGCCCGACACGCCAAGTACGACGCAATGCGTGCAAAATCCGACCGACACGTACCGAACCCAAGTCGAACGACCGAGCCGCACGGAAAACAGCAATCCGGTCGGAAAAACACGCGAATCCAACCGACCGACACGCACCCGGAACAAATCCGACCGAAACGTACACGCGAACTCCAAACCGCAAAGTACGATGCAAGGCGTGAAAACCACGAGCAAGTCGGACGGAGGACAAGCCGTACGACCGACACGCATACAAAACCGAGCCGAAGCAACACAAAACACCGCGACCGACGCGTACGCAGCATAGAAAACTGCACAAACACAGCGTGAACGAAACGGAGAATACCGTACGAGACAAATGCAGGGTCCGACTCGGTCACAAGAACGTTTGCAACATGCACAGACAGTACAAAGGAAAAATCACACAAAAAAAGGCCAAACAAGCAATTACTAAGCCAATAAATACTGGGGGGTGGGGACAGAGAACAAAGACACACCCACAACTCCACCCATATAAAGGACACAAATCACAACCATGATCCTTTGCAAATGCCATTCCACTGCCAGCCCCCAAGAGACAGCAACCACACACCCACAGCTCATCCCTCACACAAGCCACACACCATCAGCACACCAACAAATACCTACCTCACATACACCCAGCAAAACACACACTCACACACCCTCACCTGCACACCAACACACACATCACTCACCATCACCACCCATCACCATGCCCCCCAAAAGAATCACAAGTTCCTAGATTGTGAATTGGAAGTCATGGTAGACGAGATCCTCAGGGTAGAGCCACAGCTGTTTGGCACACTGGTCCAACAGACCCCCATCTCCCAGAAAACCAAGATGTGGGAGAGGATCATCAACAGGGTGAACGCACAATCACCATGTCTGCGCACAAAGAGCGACATCCAGAACAGGTGGTATGACGTGCGCAGGAGGGTACGGGACCTGCTCAAGAAAGACTACATCATCAGCCAATACACCGGCAGTGGCCCTCCTGCCAAGCCAATATACCTCAGGCCCTGGGAGGAGAAGGTGCGGGCCATCCTTCCGCCAGTGAGCGTATATGGACTAGAGAACATCCCAGAGCCTGGTGAGTACACAACAAATGTACACAATATACTGCCACAAAACACACACACATCACTGTCAAGGGGAGAGTCAAACCATGCACTCATAGCAATTACACAGCAACCAGAACAGAATCATCCCAAAATGTGTATGTCAGTCAGATAAACACAACACATGCCATCAAAAAAGTCACATCCAACTGTGCCATCACATGTACAAACACAACTACAACTACAGCTAGGCAGTGGCACAAATAGAACTAACAAACACATCCAGACATGTAGCCACCACAACAACACCAACACACAGTGAAGACCACTCAAAGGAAGGAATTCTGTGTATGCTGGCCAAGTCAGTGTAGCCAATAGCATCATGGGAGTCGCAGTCACACATATTGCCCCCCCCACAACTGTCCCATCAACACCACCATGAACCATGCGCACATCACAGGGAGTGGAGAAGGACTCACAAGATGGCTGACACTGGCAACTGCTGTGGGGAGCACAAGGCCCTGCTGGCAACTGTGCACCAACAAACAGCAGGACACCACTGACTGACATCCTGAGAGACAACTTCCACTCCCTGCAATGCAAGCACAGTCCATGGTGGGATAACTGGCTGGCTTGGTGGGTGGGAAGGAGGACTTGCAGCACTGACCATAGTCACAAGCACCTCCCCTCACACCCCCCCTCAACACAAACTCCACAGAACCCACCTGGTAGAATGCAATGCCCCCCATCCTAACACAAGATCCCACAAAGAACCACCACCCTGGGTTATGTTGTGTGAAGCACAGGGACACTCTTGGGACTGTTAGCCAAACAACTGCCAGGACAGCACTCCCAGCCATCCTGTCAGCACAGCCAGCCCACCCCACAGGGAAGCAGAGTCAAAAGGAAGGAAGCATGGGCATGCTGGGAAGGGGGTGGAGGCAATAGCATGATGGGAGTCGTAGTCACTGATATTGGTCACCCCCACAACTGTCCCATCAACACCACCCTGAACCATGCTCACATCACAGGAAGTGGAGAAGGACTCACAAGATGGCTGACACTGGCCACTGCTGTGGGGAGCACAAGGCCCTGCTGGCAACTGTGCACCAACAAACAGCAGGACACCACTGACTGACATCCTGAGAGACAACTTCCACTCCCTGCAATGCAAGCACAGTCCATGGTGGGATATCTGGCTGGCTGGGTGGGAAGGAGGACTTGCAGCACTGACCATAGTCACAAGCACCTCTCCTCACACCCCCCTCAACACAAACTCCACAGAACCCACCTGGTAGAATGCAATGCCCCCATCCTAACACAAGATCCCACAAAGAACCACCACCCTGGGTTATGTTGTGTGAAGCACAGGGACACTCTTGGGACTGTTAGCCAAACAACTGCCAGGACAACACTCCCAGCCATCCTGTCAGCACAGCCAGCCCACCCCACAGGGAAGCAGAGTCAAAAGGAAGGAAGCATGGGCATGCTGGGAAGGGGGTGGAGGCAATAGCATGATGGGAGTTGTAGTCACTGATATTGGTCACCCCCACAACTGTCCCATCAACACCACCCTGAACCATGCTCACATCACAGGAAGTGGAGAAGGACTCACAAGATGGCTGACACTGGCCACTGCTGTGGGGAGCACAAGGCCCTGCTGGCAACTGTGTACCAACAAACAGCAGGACACCACTGACTGACATCCTGAGAGACAACTTCCACTCCCTGCAATGCAAGCACAGTCCATGGTGGGATATCTGGCTGGCTGGGTGGGTGGGAAGGAGGACTTGCAGCACTGACCATAGTCACAAGCACCTCCCCTCACACCCCCCCTCAACACAAACTCCACAGAACCCACCTGGTAGAATGCAATGCCCCCCATCCTAACACAAGATCCCACAAAGAACCACCACCCTGGGTTATGTTGTGTGAAGCACAGGGACACTCTTGGGACTGTTAGCCAAACAACTGCCAGGACAACACTCCCAGCCATCCTGTCAGCACAGCCAGCCCACCCCACAGGGAAGCAGAGTCAAAAGGAAGGAAGCATGGTCATGCTGGGAAGGGGGGTGGAGGCAATAGCATGATGGGAGTCGTAGTCACTGATATTGGTCACCCCCACAACTGTCCCATCAACACCACCCTGAACCATGCTCACATCACAGGGAGTGGAGAAGGACTCACAAGATGGCTGACACTGGCTACTGCTGTGGGGAGCACAAGGCCCTGCTGGCAACTGTACACCAACAAACAGCAGGACACCACTGACTGACATCCTGAGAGACAACTTCCACTCCCTGCAATGCAAGCACAGTCCATGGTGGGATAACTGGCTGGCTGGGTGGGTGGGAAGGAGGACTTGCAGCACTGACCGTAGTCACAAGCACCTCCCCTCACACCCCCCCTCAACACAAACTCCACAGAACCCACCTGGTAGAATGCAATGCCCCCCCATCCTAACACAAGATCCCACAAAGAACCACCACCCTGGGTTATGTTGTGTGAAGCACAGGGACACTCTTGGGACTGTTAGCCAAACAACTGCCAGGACAACACTCCCAGCCATCCTGTCAGCACAGCCAGCCCACCCCACAGGGAAGCAGAGTCAAAAGGAAGGAAGCATGGGCATGCTGGGAAGGGGGTGGAGGCAATAGCATGATGGGAGTCGTAGTCACTGATATTGGTCACCCCCACAACTGTCCCATCAACACCACCCTGAACCATGCTCACATCACAGGGAGTGGAGAAGGACTCACAAGATGGCTGACACTGGCTACTGCTGTGGGGAGCACAAGGCCCTGCTGGCAACTGTGCACCAACAAACATCAGGACACCACTGACTGACATCCTGAGAGACAACTTCCACTCCCTGCAATGCAAGCACAGTCCATGGTGGGATAACTGGCTGGCTGGGTGGGTGGGAAGGAGGGCCGGCTGTCAACCAAACACAACCAATGCAGACCATGTTCACACCCCAAAAAATACATAGAAATGCCCAAATAATGCAGGACAATGTGCCACACCAATATCAACCCCTGACTGTGACGACTTAGGACAATGCAATGTACAGTCCCGCACCCAGAGGCACAGTCACAACTGTCATGTGTGTCAACCATTGATGCCTGCAGAAACATAACATACATTGTGTGTGTCTCCCAAAAACAGGTGATGATGGGGACACAGCAGCAGACGCTGAGGAGTCCCAGTCCCAGGCTCAAGAGGATGCGGAGCTCACTGGCGTCGTACGGCCTCTGCCCTCCTCGGACGAAGAAAACCAACCTGGCACATCCGGTGCAAGTCTACATGCAGCACCAGAAGGACCACCAGCTGCAGCACCAGCAGGACCACCAGCTGCACCCCCTGCACCCACCCCTCCAACGACTGTCACCACAAACACCATCCCTGCCGACATGGACAGAACAAGGAGCAACACCAGCACAGGGACCCTGGACCAACCTGGGGCCATGGATACCACCACCACCACCACCAACCCCCAAGGTGGACCAGGGTCATCTGTGCGTGCCACTGCACGCACTGCACATGTCAGCAGGGGTGGTGGAAGGGGTGGGAGACAGAGGTCGCTGCTTGCAGATGTTGCTGGTGTGCATGATGACCCACAACTGGTACGCATAGCTGATGCGTACCAGTCCAGCACCGGAGACCTCAGCCAGGTAGTGGGGCTCCTCAGAGACATGAAACAGCAGCAGGCTGCCCATCATGCCCGCTTGGACTCTCACATGTCCCACGTGGAGTCACACATGTCCCGCGTGGACTCACACATGTCCCGCGTGGAGTCCAAGTGGGATGCACTGCATGAGATGACGGCGGTGCACAGGGACATTTTACAATGCCTCCGCCAGATGAACAGCAATCAGTCCACACCTCCCTGTGTGCCAACAACATCTGGTGCTGCCCAAACTGCAACTGCCACAGGGAGGGAGGATGACTCTGGCGGAGAGTCCCCTGCACCGCAGCAGCCTGTACTTGAGGGGCCCCCCCAAGAAGAGGGGTCGTCCGAAGAGGGGCAAGTGAGAGGCCGATGGCCAAGCGCAACTCCCAGGAAGCCTGAACCTGTTCTGGATGTTCACCTTTGTGCACAGACTGTTCACCCTGTTGATGGCAACACTACTCCCACACATTGCATGGGGAGTACAAGTTGGACCAATGTGTCAGACAACTGTGGCCCGATACTGGGGATTCTGTCTACCAGGACTTTCAATTCACCTAGGAACTTCTGATTGCAAGATTTATGTACAGCACTACCCATCCTATGCACTATTCACACAAATGTATCACAATAAACACACTAATACACCATACTTGCCTCTGTTGTGATTCCAACGTGGGTGCTGTTATGGGGATGATGAACTGCAAAATTACACTGTGTATGCGAACTGCAACAGCAAGTTCAACACAGGCATGTGAGTAAAGGCAACGTGACACATATGAGGGAGACACACCACCAGGGCTACACAACACATACACACCTAGGCCATCTGACTCATTGCCTACACTGATGTTGCCAGGGAAGACGGTGCAATGCACAGACACCACACCCATTCCCAGTTGTAGTCAAGTAGCCCACAGGTGCAGTAAGCAAATGGCAGTCAAATGTGTGACCACAGACAACGCACATCACAAAGTGAAGCACAGGTTTATTACACAGTTGCAACATGTCGTAACCACTACAGATGCAAGGTAATCCCACCTGGCAGCGGGCACACAGTCAACAACTGTAGACGGAAGGAAGTCCATGGGTGTGGCGCACATCACCTGTAGGGACACAACAGCTACCAGCCTGGAAGTGCAATCACGTCGTCGGTGGACACAGTTGACCAAACGAATCTGAAAGTACCCTGTGAAGGACAGAAATGACACACAGTCAAAAGCAATGGAGTACAGGACAGAACAGCAAAACTCATGCACAATACATGTTACAAGATACCCACCCAGAACCAAGTTAGCATGTCAACACTGTTGGGGAGTACAGCCCACCTGTAAGCACACATTGCAACACACATCCAGTCAAGTAGCCCATGGACACACTCCAACAGCACCAGAGCACCACCTACACATATCATGCCAACTCACATCATTGACATGACACCTCAGGATGCTCACATTCAGCTAAAGAAGTTGGTGATGAGCTGTGTGCGGACATCACCCTCATCATCATCATCATCATCGTCACTGGCATCGTGGTCCAGGCCAGGATCCTCCGCAGGTGGCGGATGTTGGTCATTGTCATCCTGGATGAGAGGCAACTCCTTCCGCACTGCCAGGTTGTGGAGCATGCAGCAGATGATGATGATCTTGCACACTTTCGCAGGGGCATATGGGAGGGACCCTCCGGTCTTGTCCAGGCAGCGGAAGCGGCTCTTCAGGAGACCAAATGTCCGCTCAATCACTCTCCTGGTCCGACAATGTGCCTCATTGTAGCGCATCTGGGCTGGTGTCACAGGGTTCCTGAGGGGTGTCAGCAACCACGGCATGTTGGGGTATCCCGAGTCACCTACGGACAGACAAGTGCACATTAGCTGACTTGGAAAAGTGGGCGGAATACTACAGATCAGATCACACACAATGGCACAAAGTAAGTACACACCGACAAGCCAGGCACGCTGGTTCTGCATCTGTGCCATCATCCTGGGGATGCGACTACTCCTCATCACAAAGGCATCGTGTGCTGAACCAGGGAAACGGGCACACACGTGTGTGATGGTCATGTCTGCAAGACACACCACCAGTGCATTGACCGAGTGGTAGTGCTTGCGGTTCCTGTAGGCCTGCTCCTGGGCCCGTGGTGGTACCAAAGCCACATGTGTCCCATCAATGGAGCCAATGACATGCGGCATCCTCCCCAGGGCATAAAATTCACTCTTCACGTCAGTGAGTCGTTGCAGTCTAGGGAAATAGATGTACCGGTTCAGGAATAGCAACATTGCCGCCAAAACATCGCGGAGCACATGGCTCAACATGGTCTGTGACATCCCACCAGCAGTCGCCACAGTATGTTGGAAGGTACCGGTGGCAAAGAAGTGTAGGGCTGCCATCACCTTCACCTTGGGGGTCAGCGCTGTAGGATACGGCCGGCCAGGCTGCAAATGTGGGGACAACTGCACTGCCAAATCCTCAATCAGCTGCCTGGTGAAGCGGTACCGTCAGATGCTGTCCCGTTCCACCATCGTTGCCAGGTCTGGGAATGGTCGATGGACAGCAGGAGCCCTGCAGTGCAGAGGAGAAGTAAGCAAGATTGTCAGTCACCCCACATATGCGGCATTGAACACACTCAATATCCCAACATACATCATTATGAGGCACAACTACATGAAGTGTGCAGTTCCGTAAGGACATGTATGGTACATACATGGCCAACATCTGTCAACATGGTCCAACAGGTGGCATCAATTAGTCCCAGGTTGGCCCATTGGATATCATGAGGCCGTGTCACAGTTCCCATCTCCTGCTGCCGTGTCACAATCACCCCCCACAGTGACATGTGGGGACAGATGTGCCTCAGGCACCACAGCTCAACGACAGGTACATTCCCAGGGACCCTGTATTGCCACATGGACACTGGCATTACATGGAGTATCATGTATACACCACAGCAAAACAACCATGACCCCCACAGGTAGTGGTCCCACTTGCCACGGCAGGACAGACATGGACGTCTGTGACACACACACGCACAACATCAAAGTCCATGCACACACAACGTGGATGTGGAGACTGTCTCCCATAGTGCACATGAAATCAGAGACATTGTAAACACTACATGCACAAAGACTGTGGAGGACCATCACTATTGTGCCACTGGGACACCCTGGCTCAAACATACCGTCCCACATGGGACTCACGGGGTATGTGACATGACATACACATACACCACCGTGAAATGTGACCATGGCACATGCACAGATATGAACAGTTGCACATCACAGTGGTCATGTACACGTAACACCCAGGATCCTGTCTCCATGAACACGTGCACAGCCTGGGGGTGGCTGCCCACAGGTGACACCCACAGGACAACATGTACACCAACATACACACAATAGGAAATGCAGCCTTACATGCCTTATGATAAAGTTTGGACAGGCTGTCGTGATGTAGGTGTGCCCCTCACTCCCTGGGAGCTATCTGTGGCTGGTATATGTCCATCTGAGACAGGCATGCTGACATATGCCAGTCACATGTACAGTGATGCGTTGAACAGCAATGGACCGATCGGTGCCCCCGGCCGGCCCATTGCATTCAATGTGTGCGGGTACGCGTTGTACCCCTGTACGCGTTGTACTGCAATGGACCGATCGGTGCCCCCGGCCGGCCCATTGCATTCAATGTGTGCGGGTCCGCGTTGTACCCCTGTACGCGTTGTACTGCAATGGACCGATCGGTGCCCCCGGCCGGCCCATTGCATTCAATGTGTGCGGGTACGCGTTGTACCCCTGTACGCGTTGTACTGCAATGGACCGATCGGTGCCCCGGCCGGCCCATTGCATTCAATGTGTGCGGGTACGCGTTGTACCCCTGTACGCGTTGTACTGCAATGGACCGATCGGTGCCCCCGGCCGGCCCATTGCATTCAATGTGTGCGGGTACGCGTTGTACCCCTGTACGCGTTGAACTGCAATGGACCGATCGGTGCACCCGGCCGGCCCATTGCATTCAATGTGTGCGGGTACGCGTTGTACCCCTGTACGCGTTGTACCGCAATGGACCGATCGGTGCGCACCCATTGACAATGGCCTTGCCTGGCAACGGACGCGTTTTCGAATTTCGAACGAGTCGGTTGCTGGAAATTCAGTTGGTCACCCACAACAATGTTGCAAAATCATGTATGTCATGAAGTTGAAGATTTGAAGGATGCTGTGGGCGTGTTTTGGTGCTGCTATTCCATGGATTGGCCAGATTCAGAAGATGCAAACGACTTGGACCTATCACTTTGGACACAAGGGACAGTATCTGCCTCTCCAGCACATATATATTGCTGGCTGTTCCCCTGAGAGCTCACTTGCCTGCACTACATGCTCCAGGACGACATCTGCCACTGCACTGCTGCTGTCTCTGCCCCTCTGGACCCTGCAATGGCACGTACTGTGGAGAGAGCCCCAGCCTTCAGCCTTGAGGAGAACCAGGCCCTGCTGGACAGCCTACTTCCACAGAACAGCAAGCTGTATGGGACACCAGGGGAGCAGGTGAGTGTTCTGTGCACTGCCTTTCTGAATGTGCATATTGTCTGACTAGCAAGGCTGAAAGTCTGCACGCCACTGGCTAGCAGGCTCACTGAGTAGTTGTCACCCCCCATAGTGTGTAGTGACATGCACTGGACAGGTATGGTGCAGTGACAGTGCATTTGAACAAGGTTTTACTTCCCATGCAATGATACCATGTAGTGACGTCTGGCAAACTGTCCATGGGCAGCTTTGCACTGCCTGTGTACATCATGTGCCCCTGTGATTGAGACATGTATATACAACTGTGTCATGCACGGATATGTTGCATGTGTAGTAATGGCCTTTTCACTTTGTCATCCTGACAGGTTAATGCCCATCGGAAGCAGGAGATCTGGAAGGACATCGTCCGGGCTGTCCGGTCCGTGGGGGTCTACAAGCGCCGGATCCGCAACTGCCAGAAGAGGTGGCAGGACCTTCGGGGCTGGACCCGGAGGATTGCACGGGTCCAGCTGAAGCTGTCGCCTCCTCGCAGGAGGGGCGGAACATGGACCCTGACCCCCACATGCTCCAGATCCTTGCGGTGGTGTTTCCAGACCTGGATGGGCAGCTGAAGGCCAGACAGCAGCAAGGAGGGGTGAGTCAAAGACTGCACTGTGAACTCTGTATTACATGCTGTGTGCCCTCCTCTGGCCTGGTTCAACTGCCACAGTGCAGCAGTCATGTTGTCCAGGAGCCATGTCCCTCTATTGTGCACTGCCCACTGCTCATCTGATACCCAGGTGTGGCCCTTATATTCAGGGAATTGTGTCACTTGGGACTGTGTCCTTGCAGTTTGCTTCACTAAAGGTGGGGGACAGCATCTGTTTCCCTAACTCTGTTGTGGGCATCATGGGTGGGTCCATTGTTCACACTACGCCTGTGTTCGGACATGTAATCTGTGTGTTGCTTTGATATGCGGTCCACTTGCTGAGCTGAGCCACCACATGTGCCTGGGGTATGTGGCACACGCCCATGCAGCGGGTGAGAACAATGTTTGGGCCCCAGGAGTGTGCAGATTACGTGTGTCACACATACATAGCCAGCTATCCACTGTCCAGGGCTCATCCCTCATTCATGTGGAGCAGGACAGTCATGCCTACTCCAGGCCATGCAATGCACTCTGTACTCCCACTCCCGTGTATCAGCTGACACATTGTGCGCAGTGATTTGACCCCTCAGGTGTCTGCCTCTGTGTCAGTGTGCTGTGGATTAGTTGCCAGGACTGCTGGGGTGTTTCTTGGTAGGGGCTCAGCATGGCCCTGGAGATGTGACCATAGGAGACGATACTTGTGTGTCACATAGGTGTTTGATCAGCTGCCCGTGCAGACTGGGGTATGCGAATGTGAAGTTCAGGCAGCTGTTCCCCATTCACAGCAGATTGTGAGGGGCTCAGGTTCAGAGGGTAGTGTCACAGGTCTCCAATATGTCCAATAGGTATGACCTGGACAGATGAGGGTTAAGATGATGTGTTGTGTGGGGGATGTACATGTGCACTTGTGCAGCTCCAGGACTTGCATTCCCCATGACCTACTATTGTGACACAGTGCATAGTGTTGTTGTCTGGCTGCCAAGTCATACATCACTGAGACAGTGATGTATGACTTAGCAGTCATGCCTCTGCCATGGCATGTGTCTACTTATTGGTGATCCTGCAGGGGAGTGACATGTGCTACATGCACACCATTGTGGCGATGGCTATCAGGACATGGGTGCATCATGGTGTCTGTCGCTGGTATGCATCACATGCATTTCCTATTTGACTCTGGGCATCCCTTTCATCCAGAAACCTGTACTGACTCAGTGGCAAGAGCTGTGATGTGTGCATGTCCACATGCCACACCGTGTCCTCTGCACTGTCCAACTACTGTGTACTTGGTGCATGTGTCCACACTGGGGTGTTGCAATCCAACAGACACCAGACAGATGGGTGCAAGGCCATGTGGGATGTGAGTGCCATGCTTGGCATCAGACTGACAATTGGCTTCTCCTGTTCAGTTAGGGCACTTTTAGCAATGTACAACTAATGATGCCAGGGCTTGCTCTGTAATGTGCTGTGCTCACAGTGGTGTGTGCGTTTGGTGCAGGTGACTGATGTCTGTCTGTTTCCCCATTGTTTGCAGATACATCCATGGCCACGGAAGGGGACAGCTCCACGGACCAGGAGGAGCCAGAGAGCCAGACTGGGTCAGCAGCCGAGGAGTGGTCGGAGGGACCCAGTGGCACAGAGGGCGAGGGGAGCCACACCGAGGAGTCCTCAGCACCATCCACCTCAGCTGAGGACCAGAGCAACTCGGAGGATGACTCCCTTATGGAGGCGGGTGTCAGCAGCCACCACACCCCAGCTAGTGTTGCTGTCCCCGCCACCACCAGCACCACCACCGCCCTCCCATCGGCTCCCATTCCCCAGGTCCGTGGAGGCTCCCATGTTCGGGAGCGTGTCTCCTTTGGGCCAAGCACCGCACCCCCTGCCCCTGTGTCCCCTGCTGCCCTGAGTGAGGAGTCTGTGTACCTCCTTCGCCAGCTCCATGTAGGGCAGACAGCCATGCTGAGTGTCCTCCATGCGCACACCGCTCTGTTGACTCAGCTGGTGTCGTTCATGGAGGGCATCTCATCGGGCATGTCTGACCTACAGAGGGGCAATAGGTCCATGGACTCCTCCCTGACGGCAGCAGTGTCCCTCCTCAGACAGTCCCTCACCCCTCCTGCCTCTGCTCCATCCACACTCCCCAGCACCTTACCCGTCCCAAGCACACACACACCGGCACAGGCACACACCAGCACACACACGTCCAGCACACAGACACACACGCCACAAACAAAACACACACGCACGCACAGTCAGGGGACTGAAACCAGACTCACAGGGGATGGGGCCCTGGTACACACACACGCATCCACGGGCACTGCGCAGCCCTCAGTTGCCTCTCCCTCCAAAACACCCTCCCTTGCCTCACCTGCAACCCCAAAGACCCAGCGCCTCTTCCTCAGTGACCTCAGCCTCTTCCCCTCCGATCCAGCTGCTCCAGCATCCAGGGGGAAGAGGAAGCCCCCACATGGAGCAGAGTGCCCCTCGCCCCCGGACACCCTCCCCCAGGCGCAGACAGACTGAGGCCCCCACCCGCAAGTCCCCCGGAGTGGTAAGAGCAAGACCCCGCCGCCGCCCTGCAGCTCAAGCACCAGGTCTCCTTCCTCCATCCCTCAGGCCCCCACTCCACAGGTGCCCCCACCACACCCTGCCCCAGGTTCCCCCACCCACAGATATACCATCCCCAAGAGGATCCGGCCTTCTCCCCTGGCACTTGCTCTCCCGGCACCACACCCCCGCTGCGCTTGTCTGTGCTACTGATGTGGTGAGGGTGTCCTCCCCCTCTGTCCAGCCCACCTTGCCTGTTCCCCATTCTCCTCCCCTGGTGGTAGGCACTACAGTGGAGTCCACTACCATCCTGTCTGACTTGGGCACTGCAGTGGCGGACCTGTCCACTCCATCTGCAGGGTCCACTGCAGTCGGGCCGGCACCAACAACATCTGAGTCATGCCCCCAGTTGTGCCGGCACGCACCATGTCAGACACCTCCACTGCAGTTGTCAGTGGCTCTCCAGCACCCACCACCCCTTCCCTGCTTCCTCCTGGTGAGCCCTGATCCTGTCCCTGCGGTGCCTGGCCTACCCCCCGGTTGCCCCTCCTAGTGGATTGTCCCTGGTTTTGTGCAGGAATGCGTAGGGTGACATCTGCCACTGTCACCCTGTTTGGACTTTTACAATGGACTGGCCATTGGCCTTTGTGTTTTTTCTGGACTTTTTTTCATTCCACACATATGCTGAATAAAGCAACTTTCTGTTCTCTAGTGCTTATGCTTCTGATGTACATGATGTTGATGATGCTAACCATGCCCTTGCTGCAGTGATGGTGATATTTGGTCTCATGATAATGAAGTGTTACTGTGCAGGAACCCATGTGGTCCAGGGGGAATGTGTCCTATCCTGTGGTGTATCCATGTCATCCATAGCAGCATCTGAGGGTGTCATGTGTTCAGTATTTGGCAATGGGATTTCCTACTTAGATTAGCTATTTCACATCTGTGGCTTCCACCCCTGCACATCTGTTGTGCCTGCCATTGTTCAATTCGTCTACTTCCCTGACCGTGTGGCCATCTCCACTGGACATGCAGGTTTGGGCATCAATGGGGAAGGACTCATCTGTGTTGTCAGTGCAACATTGCTATACAAGTGTGTTGGATCTGTGCTGATGATTCCGTTGGCACTTCCATGACCAGGCTGATGTTACGGGAGCCCTCATTTGGTGCTAATTGTTGATTGTGTGACCAAGTGCTCAGCTGACATGATGGGGCCCTACTGAGGCAACATATGGCACAGCTTTCCTCACACAGGAGTGGAGTCCCCTCATGGCAGTGTGTACTCCTGTGACATTGCCTGCGCCCAAGGTGTGTGTTGTATGTGCATGTCTGTGTGTTCACTTCCGTTTAGCTGTGCATGCTGTGATCCCTAGTGTTGTACCTGTTTGTGATGCTAGCTGAGTTGACCTATGTTCCCCCAAAGTCTTCTCCCTGAGTTCTCTGTGATGTGGGTGCATGGCACATTACTGGTCATCAGGGTGTCACCCATAGGTGTGTTTGCTGTCAGGGCTGAGTTTGTGTGCAGACGCAGATGGGTCACAGTCAGGTTTCCCCTTGGCACTTGTTGTTTGCCCCTGTCATGTGATTTCCAGTTTGTGTTATCTGTCAGTGATTGTGACACGTTGTGTGTGTGACTGCTGGCACTCCTCAGGGTCCGGGCTGCAATGTTGGTTGTTGTCTATGTGTGTTCTTTGTGGGTGACCTTGGCTTCTTCATTGGTGTGTGACTGTGGATGGGATCCCATTGGATGGTGTGGTATTGCCGTCATGTCCATGTACAGCGTAGTGTGCAGTGTGTCAGACATTCAGGAGTCTTGTTGAGTGGCCATGTGTGATGTGTTTCTGCACCTTGGTTCCCACCCACCACCATGGAATAGTCATGGGTGCATGTGCAATGTCACCAGTGCATGTGTACTTCACTGCTGCACATTGTTGGAGGTCGAGGGGTGTGGTGTTGAGTGTGTGCAGATGAGAGTTGTTGCCCGGCTAGGCCCCTGCCTCCATGTTGGCCTTGGCTTACTGGCCATGCTGATTGATTTGTGCTTGTGTAGGTGTGATGGTAGTTAGTTGCTCAGGACACATGACTGTGGTTCACAGTGTGAACCACATTTAGCTTTGTCATCACAGTGGGATTGTAATGCAGCCCAGGGTCACCACATTGTGGGGGCCCTGGGGGTGGTGCTGTGGTGTGTCTGTGTCTTGCTGTGTCAGTTGCTGTCCCTACGTGCCTGTGTGACATGTGTGATTTGTGCTCCCTCTCATCTGACAATGCCTGCTTGCCCACATAGGGGATTTGGATCCATGAGTTACCTTTGTGTGGCACTGTATGCACATCTGTATGATTGGTATTCAGGTCTCCTCATGTGTTGTGTGGTTGCCTGGGGACACTGGCACCCCCCTCACCTGTTGTGTATGATGTGCAGTGTGGGTCTGCCTGTTTGTGTTTGTGCATCTGCACCACTGCATTGGCATATCTTGGGTGTGCCATTGGCTGTATGTAGTTTTGTGGGTTTCCCCTGCTGTCCCTGGGACTCCTAGGTCATCGGTCAGCACAATGATCATGGTTTGTGTGTCCCATTGCTGCCATGGTATGGTATCTGTTCACCTCACATCTGCAGTCTCCACAGGGTATCTGCATTTGTGTGCCCATTGGTGCAAATATGTGGGTCTGCATTCTGATGGTCACTTCTGTCATTGTGTCATTGATGAATGTTGACGGTGTCAGCCCCCATGGGTGTTGTTTGTCTGCACATGGCCAAAGGTATGTCTTATTTGCACTGCAGTATTTGGCTCACCCAATTTATGTTGCAATGGGACACATACACTACTTTGCCACTGATGTGTTTTTTGTTCTGTGACCAGGAATCATCCATGCAGTTTGGCAGTTGCACCTCTTTCTTTGTCAACACTTACCTTTTGGTCACTGTGATGATGGGGGTTTGGACCCCATTGCCACAATGTTCAAAATGTGCTTCAGCTATGGACCCCACACTTACATTTTGGTCACTGTGATGATGGGGGTTTGGACCCCATTGCCACAATGTTCAAAATGTGCTTCAGCTATGGACCCCACACTTACATTTTGGTCACTGTGATGATGGGGGTTTGGACCCCATTGCCACAATGGTCATGGCCTGCTTGCATTGTGGGTGCCACACACATATATGTGTGGCACATGTGCTAGGGGGTCACATTGTATGTTCAAAGTCATGTTCGGTGTTGTAGGCATTTGACACAGTCTACACATGCTTGTCATGGTGTTGGGGGATGTCTTCTTCTTGCATTCCCTAGGTTGTGGTGTGCTGGTTGTGTCATGCATTGTCCATCCTATGAGTGGGGGTGGTAGTAGTGGTAGGCATCCAGCCCCCTGGGTGTGGGGTGGTAGTAGTGGTAGGCATCCAGCCCCCCTGGCTGAGGGTGGTAGTAGTGGTAGGCATCCAGCCCCCCTGGCTGAGGGTGGTAGTGGTGGTAGGCATCCAGCCCCCCTGGGTGAGGGTGGTAGTAGTGGTAGGCATCCAGCCCCCCTGGCTAAGGGTGGTGGTAGGCATCCAGCCCCCTGGCTGAGGGTGGTAGTAGTGGTAGGCATCCAGCCCCCCTGGCTAAGGGTGGTAGTGGTAGGCATCCAGCCCCCTGGGTGAGGGTGGTAGTAGTGGTAGGCATCCAGCCCCCCTGGCTAAGGGTGGTAGTGGTAGGCATCCAGCCCCCCTGGGTGAGGGTGGTAGTAGTGGTAGGCATCCAGCCCCCCTGGCTAAGGGGGTGGTGGTAGGCATCCAGCTCCCCCTGGGTGAGGGTGGTAGTAGTGGTAGGCATCCAGCCCCCTGGCTAAGGGTGGTGGTAGGCATCCAGCCCCCTGGCTGAGGGTGGTAGTAGTGGTAGGCATCCAGCCCCCCTGGGTGAGGGTGGTAGTAGTGGTAGGCATCCAGCCCCCCTGGGTGAGGGTGGTAGTAGTGGTAGGCATCCAGCCCCCCTGGCTAAGGGTGGTGGTAGGCATCCAGCCCCCCTGGCTGAGGGTGGTAGTAGTGGTAGGCATCCAGCCCCCTGGCTAAGGGTGGTGGTAGGCATCCAGCCCCCTGGCTGAGGGTGGTAGTGGTAGGCATCCAGCCCCCTGGCTGAGGGTGGTAGTAGTGGTAGGCATCCAGCCCCCCTGGGTGAGGGTGGTAGTGGTGGTAGGCATCCAGCCCCCCTGGGTGAGGGTGGTAGTAGTGGTAGGCATCCAGCCCCCCTGGCTAAGGGTGGTGGTAGGCATCCAGCCCCCTGGCTGAGGGTGGTAGTAGTGGTAGGCATCCAGCCCCCCTGGCTAAGGGTGGTGGTAGGCATCCAGCCCCCTGGGTGAGGGTGGTAGTAGTGGTAGGCATCCAGACCCCCCTGGCTGAGGGTGGTAGTGGTAGGCATCCAGCCCCCTGGCTGAGGGTGGTAGTAGTGGTAGGCATCCAGCCCCCCTGGCTGAGGGTGGTAGTAGTGGTAGGCATCCAGCCCCCCTGGCTGAGGGTGGTGGTAGGCATCCAGCCCCCCTGGCTGAGGGTGGTAGTAGTGGTAGGCATCCAGCCCCCCTGGGTGAGGGTGGTAGTGGTGGTAGGCATCCAGCCCCCCTGGGTGAGGGTGGTAGTAGTGGTAGGCATCCAGCCCCCTGGCTAAGGGTGGTGGTAGGCATCCAGCCCCCCTGGCTGAGGGTGGTAGTAGTGGTAGGCATCCAGCCCCCCTGGCTAAGGGTGGTGGTAGGCATCCAGCCCCCCTGGCTGAGGGTGGTAGTAGTGGTAGGCATCCAGCCCCCCTGGCTGAGGGTGGTAGTAGTGGTAGGCATCCAGCCCCCCTGGCTAAGGGTGGTGGTAGGCATCCAGCCCCCCTGGCTGAGGGTGGTAGTAGTGGTAGGCATCCAGCCCCCCTGGCTAAGGGTGGTGGTAGGCATCCAGCCCCCCTGGCTGAGGGTGGTAGTAGTGGTAGGCATCCAGCCCCCTGGCTGAGGGTGGTAGTAGTGGTAGGCATCCAGCCCCCTGGGTGTAGGTGGTAGTTGTGGTAGGCATCCAGCCCCCCTGGCTGAGGGTGGTGGTAGTGGTAGGCATCCTGCCCCCCTGGGTAGGGGTGGTGGTGCGCTTTCAGGCCCCTGTGTGCATATGTGGCATTGGTGATGGGCATCCCGCCCCTATGGTGCTGCTGTTCGCTGGTGTAAGTATATTCTGCATCCCTCTGTGTGTGTGTGATGTGTCGTGTACGTGTTGTATGTGTTTTGTGGTTGGTGTCTGACTTACCTTCTGCGCCGTACGCGTCTGTGCCTGTTCCGGTAGTAAATGTAGAATATTGGTATGATCGGGACGAAGGGATTCATGGTTGGTTCGTGTCGTTCGTCCTTCTCGTTGCTTCGCATCGTCCTCGTCGCTTCGCGTCGTCCTTGTCGCTTCGCCTCGTCCCCGTCGCTGGCGTGTTCGTCTCGTAGCCGTGGATCGTGTTGTGGCGCGAATCGGAGCTTATGTGCGCCTCTCCCGGATGCTTTGACGTGCCGTGCGTAGCGACGGGTTCGGCGCGTACTGAAAGCGCATCGTACTCGTTCGGCCGGACGGAGCTGCATTTTCCCTTCCGTGCGACTCGATTCAGCGTTTCCGGATTCGCCTCGGTCGGGGAACAGGACCTGGTTTGGGTGAGTACGGCTCGGCCGGATTTTGTGCTGTTGTGTGCATCGTACTTACTCGTTCGGTGTGCTGTACGGATCGGTCGGGAAACAGGCTTTCGCATGGCTTTTTTCCCGACCGAATGGTATTGGGTGCGCCTCCGACCGAGATCGGAATCGGCCCCTTAATTGTATAATACCAGAGTTGTTATATATCCAAAGGTCAAGGAAGTTAATTCTACTTCTTTCTGAAGACATGGTAATCTTTAAGTCAGGTGTTCTACTATTGAGCCACCCATGGAACTCTTCCAACTCATTAATGCCTCCATTCCATAGTGCAAGAATATCGTCAATGTAACGATGCCATCGCACTATGTGGAGCCCATATGGATTATCAATGGTATAAATCCACTTTTTTTCAAAGTAGGACATCACCAGATTTGCTATCTCAGGGGCGAAGCTACAGCCCATAGCGACAACCTTAATTTGCAGGTATAAGTTATCCTTGAATTGGAAAAATTTATTTTTTAGGCACAGGGAGGCTAGTGATACTAAGAAGTCAGTGGGGACACAGTGTGGTGTGGGTCGGGTGTCAAGAATATCTCTAATCACTTCCAACGCTTCATTATGAAGGATGTTGGTATAAAGCACTTCAATGTCAAACGTCACAAATAGTTGTTTGTTTTCATTGAAAGTTAATCCTTTCACCTTAGTAATGATGTCCATAGTATCCTTTTCATATGCTTGTGACTTGATCACCAAGGGTTTTAGAAAGGTACCTATATATTGTGAAATAGGTTCAAGTATGGACCCACATGCCGAGATTATTGGTCGGCCGGGAGGACTAATGGGGTCCTTGTGAATCTTAGGCAGGATATATATAGAAGGAATCTTGCCTTCATTGTTATTCAAAAATTCAAATTCCTTCTTGAATATCAAACTCTCCCTAAGTGCCTCTGTGGTCAATTCTTTGATTTTTGCTGACAACACTCGAGTGGGATTATCTTGCAACAGGCAGTAGTGTGCAACGTTGTTAAGTTGTCTCAAGACCTCTTGGTCATATGTTACACTGTTCATAACAACTATCCCCCCCCCCCTTTTGTCTGTCGGCTTAATCACAATTTGGTATTGTTGGACACAATTTTAATTGCTGTAGATTCATCTTTGGAGCAGTTCTCACAGTTCAGATTGTCTAACTCCCTGAGGACATTATCCTCAAATATCAACATCTCAAGTGGAATATTCTCCCTATCTGGGCAGAATGTAGATTTACATTTTAACCCAATAATATTGGTGTCTTCAGTATCGTCGCTATCAGAAAAGTATGCTTTTAGCCTCACTTTGCGTAGAAACTGTAAGATTTCAACTTTAGTCGCAACCGGATCTTGCACTTTGAGGGCGACAAATGACAGGCCCTTTCTCAATACGCTTTCTTCAGTTTCTGTCAGACAGTGGGTTGATAGATTATGTATAGGGATAGGCTCTACACCACTTCCACCTACACTATCTACCTCCTGTATACTCTTCTCCTGGTCCTGAGTTCTTCCTGCTCCATGAATTGTCCCTCTGTTCTGTATATTGGTCTCTCCATGTTCCACGCCCTCTGCCCCGGTGACTGCCTCTATCCTGAAAGGTTTGGGCCCCTGGGTAATAATAATTGGGGTTAGGAGGTCCAAAATTCTCTTGCCTAGAGTCTGAGGAAGTGTCTGAGAAGGTGATAAATTCTCTATGGGACCAAGCCCGATACCCCAAATTAAGGTGACTGGGATTGTTGGTTTTATAAAAATCGTCCTTAAGGTATGGGTACACAATGTCTATTTTGTAATTCTTAATGTATTTTGTCGCCTTACTAGTTTTCTGATTGACTGTGTGTACTTTAAATTCTGCAATAGTCTTGTTAACTGCATCCAACAATTGTTTAGCGTCCTGGATAGTAGAAAAGAGAGTGGAGTCCTCATCTCGCCTCCCATGTAGCAGTTGCGGGATGGGCCGAATAGGGAACACCCTGACAGAAAAACAGCTTACTTGGTTATGAATCGAAAAAATGTGAAAATCTAAGCAAATCATAGGTGTACCTCCGTGCCTGTGTGGATTTATTCTTTTTTTGGGAAACAGGTAAATAGAAGTTAGCTACTTTAGGGCCCATTTACAAAAGTATTTTTGCCCTCAGATGCACATGTGTGGATGAAAATGCATCCATTCACAAACTATAATCTGATGCTTTCCACCCTTTCCAGTTGCTAGAGTAACTCCCCGTCTGGGATGGTAACTGGAATGGATCATTTCCAGATTTGGTGGGGTGTATCAGAATGGCTTTCTTCATATGGAAAAAGAAAGAAAAAAAAAAGAAAATATTGTGCATTTTCTCAGTGGGCTCCATTTCCCCAGTGTTCTACGCTATCAATCAGTCAATCAGAAATTTATAAAGCACACAGCTACTCCAGGAGTGTCCCAGGACTGAAGGATTCCACAAACATATTCTCACAGAATAGATTATCACTGAAAGACTGTATTCAATAACCAGGTTTTAAGAGTATGCCTAAAGCAGTTTTCCTGTCAGGTCGTGTCTGCCACAAGAATGCACAGGAGCAGAATGTCGTTAGTTCCCAATTCCTCATCACGATTTCCCAGCAACATTCAACATTAATAGCGTGAACGCCGATGAAACCCCAGGGGGAAATAGGATGGGACAGAGAAGAGACAGTCACAATTATCGCCTGATTCTTCTTCCTACTTCAGACCTTTCTTGCTATTCTTATTCTCGCAATTTAGGGGCCGATTCCGATCTCGGCCGGTAGGGCTCCGAATCGGATTCGGCTTTACCGGATCCGATTCGGAGCCCTGTTTCCCGACCAATTCGTACGCGGGTCCGGCCGAGCGAGTACGATACAAGCGCCCGCGAAATCGCCGACCGACTCGTATGTGACTTCAACACGCTCCGACCGACTCGCACGGATACAACTCGCACCGCGCGATGGAGATGTTCCCCGGCTGGGCAAGTACGATGCGCGCCGCGAGCAGTCCGACAGACTCGCGCCGTCCGGCTCGAAAGAGCTGTCGGAGCCGGACTTTGGGAGTCCGCGTCGGACCCCCCTGTACGCGTGGCCACGCGAGTCGCACACAGGGGGGACTCATGGGTCCCCCCTACCTGTGCATGTACGGCGCGATGCGCATCAAGGCGTACCCGCTGTAGGGGACGCCCTTGTTCGCCTCGCACCCATTGAGTCAATGGGAGCCCGCGTACGCGTTGTACGACCAGCTCCCATTGACTTCAATGGGAGTCCGACCGAATCGAGTCCGGGTGCATGCGTGCGCATCGTACTCATTCGGTCGGACTGCCAGAGTCCGATTCGGTCGGAAATCTCTCCGGGTCCGGCTCGGTCGGAGAGGTTTCCGACCCAGATCGGAATCTGCCCCTTAGTCTTGACTGGAAATGTTTACTGTAAGGAAAGTACAAGCAATAAGACATATACAATAGTTTTATCTCCTATTACTTTATACCTTATGTGTACCTACCCAGTCTTTATGTGACCTATGCTTCTCTTCTTTTGGTGATTATCTTTTTGTTCTGCATACTGTAAACTAAAGATGCACAAGGCTAATTGTATTCTTTCCTTCTTGAATCTAATTTTGTCTACCTTTTCTTATCTCTTTCTTTTACAGACTTCTCACTTAAATTTACTGTAGCAGCTCATCAATTCTGGTCTAATTCTCAGGTAAGTATGCTTGACCTCTTCTTATTTCTTATTACAGTATCTACAGGTTCTAACGTTAACACTTTCTGTAACTCTTTTCTTTTCTAACTCAAAAACTACTGGGGAGTTGACTCACTCGTGTAACGCTAAGAAATAAACTCAAACGTGTTTCCTCAAAAATAGACTTAACCGGAATCTCCTTACTTGAAAATACTAACGGGACTTGTACTGACTCTGCCCAAATTCCTTGCATGCTAAAAATATGCCAAAGCCTACAGCACTGCGCACGCTCTATTTACTAACACTGCCTCTGAGGTAAATGCGCATGCCCGGAACTACGAAAAAACAAAGCCTTACTGTATTGTGCTTGCTCCGACTTCGGGACACTAAACGCGTTGAAAATAAACGATGAAAGACATGCAACGAAAGTTCCCTCTCTAAACTTTCGTGGCGCGAACCTCTTGAACGACCTGCTCTCCTCCGACATCAGGTGAAGTGCGCACTAAAGCGGGCGCTGCACCTGGACGTTCGAAATTGCTGCAAATTGTCAGAGCGCTAACGTGCTGCTCTGAGGGTCGGCACCTGGTGGCCATCTTGGTAATAGATCTTGCTCTGGATTTAAACTGAGCTCTGGTTTCCTTTCTGTTCAGTGAAGCCTTAAGACTGGTTACACTCACTGAGATTCCTTTCCTATTGGGGGGCCTAGCGATCCTGACAGTACCCTCCCTCAAAGTAGATCCTCCCAGCTTGGGCTTGTCTGGAAATTTTCTGTGAAACTCCCTAATTAATCGAGAAGCATGTACATCTGAGAACAACTCCCATGATCTTTCTTCAGGACCATAACCCTTCCAATCTAACAAGTAGTAAATTTGCCCCTTCAGTTTCTTTGAATCTAATACTTGTTTTACCTCAAATTTCTCTCCCTTCTCAGTTTGAATTGGTCTTGGTGGTTTGCTTATTAGTAAATCATTTGATGCCCTTTTTAATAGAGAAACATGAAATACTGGGTGAACTCGTAACCCCTTTGGTAATTTCAACTGAAAGGTTAAGGTACACAGCTTTTTCTCAATCAAATAGGGGCCTACATATCTTGGCTGCAACTTTCTGTTTCCTTTGAGTCTAAGATTCTTGGTGTTTAACCAAACCTTATCTCCTACTTGTAGGTCTGGTTATTTTCTTCTTTTCTTGTCAGCATAGTGCTTGTAACTTTCCTTAGCCTTGGTTAGATTCTCTGTTGCTAAACTATGCACTCTGGTCATGTGTTCAACTAAATCTGTTACAGCTGGAACATCTACCTCTTGAAAGCTTAGCGATTGGTTGGGATGTCTACCTGTGTTTAAATAAAATGGAGAGTAACCTGTGGATACATTTTTCGCGTTATTATGCGCAAACTCTGCTGCCCACAGGTAGTCTGGCCAGTCACCCTCTTGATCTAATAAACACAATCTAAGATATTGTTCCAGCTCCTGATTCGTTCTCTCTGTTTGGCCATCAGTCTCTGGATGGTAACTAGTTTTGTACCTAGTTTCAATATTCAACCTCTCAGTGAAAGCTCTCCAGAAATGGGATAAAAATTGGGAGCCCTTGTCTGATATTAAAACCTTAGGTATTCCATGAGCTCGTACTATGGTCTGGCAAAGGTGTGTGCTAATGTTCTTGCTGCACCCCCTTCAAAGGTACAAAATGGGGCATTTTCATAAAGGCATCTACACAGACTAGTATTGTATCAAACCCTTGGCCAGATGGTAATTCAACTATTAAGGGGTCGATTCCGATCTCGGCCGGTAGGGCTCCGAATCGGATTTGGCTTTACCGGATCCGATTCAGAGCCCTGTTCCCCGACCGATTCATACGCGGGTCCGGCCGAGCGAGTACGATGCGAGCGCCCGCGAAATCGCCGACCGACTCGTACGTGGCTTCAACACGCTCCGACCGACTCGCACGGACACAACTCGCACCGCGCGATGGAGACGTTCCCCGGCCGGGCAAGTACGATGCGCGCCGCGAGCAGTCTGACCGACTCGCGCCGTCCAGCTCGAAAGAACTGTCGGAGCCACACTTTGGGGGTCCGTGTCGGACCCCCCTGTACGCGTAGCCGCGCGAGTCGCACACACACGGGGGACCCATGGGTCCCCCCTACCTGTGCATGTACGACGCGATCCGCTTCGATGCGTACCCGCTGTAGAGGGTGCCCTTGTTCGCCTCGCGCCCATTGAGTCAATGGGAGCCCGCGTACGCGTTGTACGGCCGACTCCCATTGACTTCAATGGGAGTCCGACCGACTCGAGTCAGGGTGCATGCGTGTGCATCGTACTCGTTCGGTCGGACTGCCAGAGTCCGATTCGGTCAGAAATCTCTCCGGGTCCGGCTCGGTCGGAGAGTTTTCCGGCCCGAATCGGGTTCGGCCCCTGTGTCTAAAGTTACAGTATGCCATGGGTAAGGTGGGGTGGGCAAAGGCTGTAATAAACCTTTAGGAGCTTGTCTCTCTGGTTTTCCCCTTGGGCAGACCTCACAAGTGGCCACATATTGACGTATGTCCTTGCCCATGTTTGGCCACCAAAAACGTTGTTTCACCAGGTCTTCTGTCTTTAAGATTCCTTTATGGCCTGCCAAAATGTTACCATGACACTCTTTTAAGGCCTTCTGCCGCATCTCGTGTGTTGGTAAATAGAGAGCACCCTCATGATACGGTAAACTTCCTCGAATTTCTCGTCGGGCATCTTTTTCCACCCACTCCCTCATCTCTTCCAATGTCATTGAATCTTGAGCTGCTTCTTCTACAGATTCTTTTAGAACAGCTCCAATGACTTTCCCTTCTGGTATGATTTTCTGATCCTTGACCTCTTCAGACACTCCTTCGGTACCCAATCTAGATAAGGCATCGGCCTTACCATTTTGTGATCCTGGCCGGTAAGTGATGATGAAATCGAAATCAGCAAAATATAATGACCAACGAAGTTGTCTTTGTGTTAATGTTCTTGCTGACTTTAAAAATTTCAGATTCCGATGGTCTGTATAGACCGTGACCACATGCTTGGCACCCATTAAGTAATGTCTCCACTCCTTAAACGCATCTTTGATCGCCAATAACTCCTTCTCAGTTATTGTATAATTGACTTCCGCTGGGCTTAATTTCCTAGAGCGGAAGGTCACTGGGTGCAACTGTCCAGTAGTTTTGTGTCTTTGAGACAGAACTCCTCCCAACGCCAGATTAGATGCATCTGTTTCCACAAAGAAGGACTCAGATGAATCAGGATGAAGCAAGATTGGTGCAGTGGTAAAATCCTTCTTTAACTTGGTGAAAGCTTCCTCAGCTTCTTTAGACCAATGGAAACTGATCCCTTTCTTTAGTAATTTAGTCAAGGGAATCAACTTCTTCGAAAAGTCTTGGATAAATCTCCTATAGAAGTTGGCAAAGCCAATGAAACTTTGAATTTCCTTTACTGACTTAGGAGATTCCCACTCAATCACTGCCCTGATCTTATTTTCGTCCATGGTGATTCCCTTTGGCGAGAGCACGAACCCCAGGAATTCTACAGTGGAGACATTAAAGGCACATTTCTCGGGGGCGTGGCTTACTGCCGAGGATGGCGGCTGCATTTTAGCGAGGCTCCCGGCCGGGACCTCCATCATCCTGCATAAATTGCCTGTTCCTGGGGGAGAAACTAGACTAAATCTCACTCGAAGTGCGGCAGACGCCTTCAGGCATATCTACCCCTGTGTGCGACTTGCGTGTGCTCTGGACGGCGAGGATCTGCCTTCTGAAGCTGTTGCCGACTGCTGCGGCCCTGCCTGGCCAGAATCCTGCGCACTCCTGGAGCGTGGTTCCTGAGCTCCGTCCGGAGCGGGACTGAGTGCTGGCCGCTCCTGGTTGTGACCCGGCACGGAGGACCTCCTCAATACTCCGGATACTGGGTCCCTGCATACGCTTGCCCTGGGGTTGGGTTGGCCCGGCGGCGGTGTGCTGTCTCTACCGGAGGGCTGGTGCGGCCTGTCAGGGCTACCTGGAGGTCTGTGTCGGCCTGTGCTTACGCCTGGACTGTACCCTCGGAGTAACGGTAGGGGGGTTTACTTCCTCATTGTGCACGGGAGCCATTTCCACTCCTGGGGGCCTGGGACAGTGCTCCTGGGACGGCCAGAGATGCTGCGTGGGACCGGGGGCGGGCGGGCCCTGCATCATTGACCCCGCATCTCTGGCCAGTTGACGGCATGGTGACAGTGCTCACTGAGACCCCCCTGACCTTGTATGTATGCGCTCTTGAGTATGGAGCCCCTTGGCCTGCCCTGGGACAGACTGCTGCATTGCTTTGCGAACCCGACATGAGGAGTACTGTGTGACGCACTTATATAACTGGGAGAGCCGCCATTTTCATTGTTGCTCCCCTTGCTCCTGGACGCGTTGCTATTGCCTCTGTGCCACGGCATGTGTCTTGAGTTGCCCCCTTCCTGGGTGTGATGGCTTCTTGATCTCCTGCCTACCTTCTGCCTGCTTAGCCGAGGGGGCCTGCATGTGTACATTACCTGCGGCCATCTGCGCTGAATAGCTGTGGCTGTCGGCTGTTCACTTACTACGCGGCCGGAGGTGATCTACAGGAGCCTGATTTAACCGGCTATTGCTGGGATTGCCTGGAGATCTTGGTCTCTACGATATACTTTTGCTCCATAGTACCCCCTGGGACCTGCTGTGTCCGAGTATTGCAACAACGCCTGACAGATTTTGAGTTAGGGGCAGGGGGCGGACACTGGAAGCTGTTGACTCTTATGGCCGGTGTTGCCACGGCCTGAGGCCTCTGGTCTGGGACCCACGCGACGCCCTTACTCACCGTCCCTTTTAGGTACAGTTATACTCTCCTGGGTCCGCCTTACTACGGATCTCCCTGCTTGCTTTATATACCACCTCTGCACTGTGTTCCTCTGCGGTTGTACCTGCCGTGCCCTTCTCTGGTTCTGCTCTTCCTTCGTCTTGCCATGGGACGTACGAGGGGCAAGCAGCTGGATATGTCTGCAGAAGATACTCCACTCCAAGGGGAACAAGGTTCTGTCTCCCAGGCATCCTCGGTTAGTTGTGTCCCGCCGACGCCCCTGACACCCTCTCCAGATAAACTGGACCAGATTCTGGCTGAGATAAGGGCATCGCGCCAAGCTATGGAGCAGCAAATGGGCACCATTAATACCAACTTAACTATCCTGCGGGCAGACCACACCAAACTTTCAGGCACCGTGAAGGAACACACACAGACCCTCACAGAACTGGTCCCACAACTCAAGGCTCACTCCAGGGAGCTGACACAATTGCAGACCCAGCTTACCACCCTTCTGGAAAGGGCCGAGGATGCGGAGGGAAGGGCTAGGCGCAACAACATTCGCATTATAGGTATGCTGGAAAATTCAGAGGGACCAGATGCGACCCGCTTTGTTGAGCAGTGGCTCCGAGTCCATGTGGCCCCAGAGGGTCTTTTCGATTTCTTTTGTGTGGAGCGTGCACATCGTATTCCTACCGGCAGACCAACACCGGGCCTTCCACCCAGGCCACTTATTGCCCGCGTTCTTAATTATAGAGATCGGGACCACTTGCTCCAAAAGGTCCGCGAGAATGCCCCTATTCAACACGAAAACTCTCGTATTTTCCTTTACCCAGATTACACCATACAGGTGCAATGGCAGAGAACCTCCTACCAGCCGCTCAAGAAAAAACTTCAAGCTCTCAATTTATCCTATGCTCTCCTGTTTCCCTCACGTTTGAAAATTATATATCAAAAGAAGGCTCACTTTTTTTTAAATCCAGAAGCGGCTAATGCATGGTTAGAATCTATGTTAAATTGATTGGATGAGAGGCAATATATAGACACAAGCAATTCAAGCAATTCAGTACACAAAACCACATCAAGAAAAGACATTTGCATATCAACGTTTTCTGGTCTTTTTATTCTCTGATGTGCTTCATATGCTAGAACTAGACAACACGTTTTTCCCAAACATGGCTTCTTCAGGGCAATAACGAGGAGGAATGAAGTATATCCTCAGACGTTAGATCAAGAAAGAAAGAAAGAAAGATTGGAGCAAGTCCTGCTGGTCACAGGACGTTTCCCGGACACTGCTCCTCGTACACACACGGCTAATACCGTCTGATGTACACTATCCTACGTATAATTACTGGACAATTTTCTACCATGATCTTCACCCATATGCTCTAGGACTTGCTCCAATCTTTCTTGATCTAACGTCTGAGGATATATTTCATTCCTCCTCGTTATTGCCCTGAAGAAGCCCATGTTTGGGCGAAACGCGTTGGCTGGTTCTATCATATAAAGCACATCAGAGAATAAAAAGACCAGAAAACGTTGATATGCAAATGTCTTTTCTTGATGTGGTTTTGTGTACTGAATTGCTTGTGTCTATATATTGCCTCTCATCCAATCAATTTAACATTGTTATATTCATGGTCTATAGGCAGCAGACCATTTGAGGTGGGCAATACTGTCAACAACAAAGTGACTAGTTGTGGTGGTGCAGTCACCTATGACCCAGCTGCTCTTTCTCTCTTTTCCATGGTTAGAATCTACTTTGCCTCCACAGTCCCTGGATGATATAGACCAGCGGATACGACAATTGCCAAAACAGCCAGTTAATTTGAAACCTCGCCGTGTCAGAAGGAACCGTGCGGTCTTGGATCGGAGACCCACTCCGGCCCAGGCGGTTATGGCACAGGAATCTGCACTACAGGCTGCTGCTTCTTTCCGGGACACTCCACAGATCACGTCTCCGGAGCAATCTGACGTCAACCCGATCCCATCTGACTCTGAAAGCAATGATGTTTTGTTCCCTTCAATAACTCCTCAAATTGTGAAGGACTTGTTTGGGTAAGTTGCTTGTGTCGCTATTTGGACCTTACATGTGTAATACTTTATGCCTAGTGCTAATTTACTTCTCTCTATTGCTTGCGATACACTGACCATACTATAGATGCTAAAGTACAGGCTCACTTCTTTTGCCCTCCCAGGTTCCTTTCTCATTTGTGTGTACTGTGGGGCCTGATCCGCATGCGGGGTGACGCACACTCTGCTAATGTGAATTTAACATGTTTTTTTCACCCCGGGTTCGGCTGTTTTTAATTCCTTTTCTTACAGGTCCCGGCCTTGGACGCCTCTTTTGTGTCATGAGCTTATCCATGCTCTCGTTGGCGCCCACCCCCCCTGGAGTTTCTGCAGTATATAACAGCGTGAATGTAATGTGTTGTAGAGTTCGTTTGGACCAACCTAGTTTGATAGTTGGCCCTAGTATTCTGAGGTTTTGTTTAATAAGTGGGATGTTTGTTCCTGGTTCTGGCCACGTTGTCTCTCTTACCATGCTCCACAGTCTATCGCGAAGTGCACTGTTACGATACCCTCCTACACTATGGCTGCTTTGGGTAAACATTATACATTGTTGGTATACATTGTTGACCTGGAATGTTCGAAGAATGGGGTCTGTGCACAAAAGGCATCGTATTTATGGTCAATTGAATAGACGCAAGGCTCATATCACTTTTATTCAAGAAACTCATCTGACTAATTCTGAAATATCCAAAATGCGTAGGAAATGGAAAGGGCAGTTTTTTAATACCTCTTATTCAGCTTTTGCTAGGCGGTCTTTGATTTGGATTCGAAGCGGGGTGCCCTTTACCTTAATAGACCAACGGATAGATCCTGATGGGCGTTATGTACTGATCAATGGGAAATTGGATGGTTCCCCGGTGATTCTGGGTTGTGTATATGCCCCAAACTCTGATCGAAACGCTTACCTTACCACACTCAACACTGTCTTATCAGACTGGGCACATATCCCTTGGGTTATTGGGGGCGATTTTAATTCGGTGCTCGATATACACTTAGATCGTTCACACCCCCCATTACGAGGTGCTGTACCTACTAAACATGCAGAGTTTTTACAGGCCTGGGCTGCAAGTTGGTCTCTACAAGATATATGGCATACTCATTACCCTGGTCACAGAGAATATTAATTTTACTCTCCTCCACACCAATTGCACACTAGAATTGACCGCATATTCTGTTCCACACTGTTGCTGCCTCAAATGACTGACTCCACTTATCTAGGGAAAACATTATCGGACCATAACCCCATGGAGGTGATGTTGGCGTGGGGTAAAATTCCTACCCTGGTCCCTACTAGGCGGCTCAGGCCACAATTGCTAGAGGATGCGGTTTTCCTTGCTACTCTGGGCACCACAATCACAACTTATTTCACTGACAACCTTGGGACGGCCTCTTCTTTTCTGGTGGAGTGGGACGCTTTCAAAACTGTCATCCGCGGCACAGCTATTGGAATGGTGGTGGGAGCCCGGCAAGAAATTAACCAAAATCTCACTACAGTGGAGGCCTCCCTCCATAGGCTTGAAACTGCAGCCCTTACTGACCCATCACAACTCCCCCTCCTTCAGGAGGCCAGAATCAAGTATGCTGAATTGCTGGAACATCTCCGGCTAATAGACCATACGTCTTACACACAACACAGTCATAAAGACGCTGACAAATGGGGGACTTTACTTGCACGCCTAATTAGAGACTCTCCCCCCCTAGTGCCCATCACTGAAGTTTATCTCCCTGATAGAACGATTGCGACTACCCAAGCGACCATCAACTTAGCATTCTTTACATATTTCCGCAGCTTGTATACTGCCCCTACCGCCACTTCCTCTACTGAGAACCAGGCCTTTCTTCATGACCTGCCTTTCCCCCAGCTGACGGATGACGCCCAAGCTGACTTGGATGGTCCAATTACTGCCGCTGAGATTAAGGTGGCCATAAAAGCGCTGCCCAGAAATAAGACCCCAGGCCTAGATGGCCTGCCTGTAGAATTTTATGCATTGTATTCCGAAAACTTGGTCCCACACCTTGTGACCCTTTACGCCACAGCCCTGGATAAATCAGCTCTACCCTTAACAACCATGCAAGCTTTGGTGACTTCCCTCCCTAAGCCTAATAGAGATCCTCGCAATATTTCTGGCTACCGTCCACTTTCTTTACTGTCCACTGAATATAAAATACTCAGCAAATTGTTGGCCAACCGACTATTACCTTATCTCTCTAAACTAGTCCATATAGAACAATGCGGCTTCGTTCCGGGTCGCAGCACCTCACTCAATATACGGCGGCTTCATTATGTTATGGAGGCAACGGCGGTAACGTCCCCCACGGCGGGATGTATTTCTCTGGACATGCAACAGGCCTTCGATACCCTTTCATGGCAGTACATGTGGGCCGCCCTGGAACGGTTTGGCATTCCTAAAGGATACCTGCAGTGGGTACAGCTCCTGTACAGCGCGCCAACAGCACGTGCCCATATTGGCGCACACATTTCCGCAGCCTATGCCATAACTAGAGGCACTCGGCAGGGTTGCCCCCTGTCGCCTCTGTTGTCTGTATTGGCGGTAGAACCCCTCCTTCTTAAACTTCAAAGGAAGGAGGTAGACCTTGGGATTCAGTTAAATAACGCATCACACATAGTTTCTGCCTATGCCGACGACCTGATCCTTTTTCTTAACAACCTTGACCTTAACCTAGACCCCATCCCCTCTATTTTTAAACGCTTTGAATTGGTTTACGGCTTGGCAATTAACGCTGCCAAGTCTTACGCCTTTTTTATGCGATATAGGGAACATCCAGAACCTATTTTATTTGGGGAACTCACATTACAGACAGTGCCTGACACGTTTAAATACTTAGGTATTCAAATCTATCGATCCCCACAGGACTTGATTGACGGTAACATACTTAAGGCGATCACTTCCCTCCGAAAGCAAGTCTGCTTCTCGGTCTCCTTACCACTATCAGTGATTGGAAGAATCGTACTTTCCAAAATGGTGATGCTTCCTTGATTATTGTATTTTTTTGCTAACTTGCCTGTCGTGATCCCTTCTTCCATTTTTAAAACTATGAATACATTATTGACTGAACTAATTTGGGGTAATGGCCGTAGACGGATCGCATTGGCAAAATTACAATTGAGACCGGAGGAGGGCGGTCTAGGGGCACCTGATTTTAAGGCGTATTGCCTCGCTAGCCAATTGAAATGGCTTTCATATTGGTTGGCGGGTCGTCAACTGCAGGAAATAGAATATACCCCTCGACTTTTGCACCAGGGCACTCTACACAACATGCTCTTACCCACCGGTAGGCTTCCACCTATGCTTCCTTCATTACTCAATACGGCTCTCCTTTATTGGAAACAAACACTCAACTATACCAAGAAAGCCATTCCATATTCCGATAATATACCGCTAATGGGAATCCCGACTGCTACTGGAATAGTCACTGCTAACAGGTTGACCTCATGGACGACTGAAGGGGTTTCGACTGTGGGTGCGTTCTTCATCGAAGGAACCCTAACTGATCATGACAATTTTCAACGTACTCATGGAGTCCCCGCAACTTTATTTCTCTTACACGCAGCGCTTGTCCGTTATATTGAACACCGTTGGGCCCCTGATGGGTCCGAACCTCCTACACATGCTCTAATCCATGCAATACACCTAATGGGGGAGGGCCGACACCTTATACAATGGCTGTACAGGGGAATCCAAACTCATTCCAGCACACCCTTACTCCTACTCCGCACCCGATGGTCGTTGGATCTCAACAGGGAATTTACAGACAAAGAATGGTCCTCGATATTGGAATTCCCTAAGAAAGTTTCCTGTAATGCCCGATTTAAATACATCCAATCGATGAACTTACATAGGGCATACCTCACACCACACCAACTTAATAGTATATATCCGGACGCCCAACTCTCCTGTCCTAGATGCCAGGAGGCAGATGCAACTCTCATCCATATGCTCTGGGCTTGTCCTAGACTTCATTTCTTTTGGCATGCCGTCACTCATACCATTCGACAAGTCACTAACACCTGTGACTGGCTAGCTCCGGAAGCCTGTCTTTTGGGCCTCCATAGACGCCCTAAGGGACAGAAGATACAACTCAAATTCGCCAACTTGGCACTCCTTATTGCTAAGCGAGCGATTACAATGAGGTGGAAGTCTCCCTCTCCTCCTATGCCACTACACTGGCATACGGAATTGACACGATGGGGACTTGCTGAAAGTACTATAATCCGACAGGAGAAATTCCGGGGCCTGGGTAAGATTCCCATCTCATTGGAATGGGACCAAATGTTGGAAGTCTTTAAAACTATAGATTCTTTTACACCTCCGACATCACCGATGGCTTTGATTCACCCCATTAATCCTGCATTCCCTTGAATGACTAACTTGTAACCCTCTTGTACACTGACAATTATTTTTCTCTTTCTTTTCCCTTCTTAAAACTAATGGTGTACATGTGTACAACAGTCCTGTGTGTAGCCATTAAGGCTGTGGTTCAATATTCTTTTTCTTAGGCACTATTATGTATCATGTTCTATTTGTGCACAAGGGATAGCCCCATAGGAGTTCGGGATCTCAGACAGTATTTGGAACCAGAGAACAGGGGGCGTGGGGGGCGTTGGTTTATCTTTATATCTTTTATTTATTGAGGATTAGACACGTTGTGACAATGTATAGTCTACCCTTGTTTACGCCACGATTGCTACTTTCAGTATATGCTATTATCCTGTGCTTTGTGTTTATCCAACATTGCCTACTATTTGCACTGTTTAATATATGGCTACATCTTTATTCCTCGTAAACTGTACAGACATATCCTCTACGAATATGATGCATTGGTTCACATTGAAGGCATTTACAATGCACGGTTTCCAGTGATTAACATGACTGTATTTTGGCATTGTCCTCTATTATAAAATCAATAAAATTATGTTTAAAAAAAAAAAAGGCACATTTCTCCAACTTAACAAACAAACTGTTTTCTCGCAATTTCTGTAGCACTTTCTTAACATGTTCCTCGTGTTCTTCCATGGAGTCTGAATAAATCAGAATATCATTGATGTATACTATTGCATTTCGAACAATAAACTCTTTTAATACATCGTTAATTAAGTGCTGAAACGCGGCTGGAGCATTGCAGAGACCATAGAGCATCACCTGATATTCAAAAAGCCCATGCTTGGTTCTGAAGGCCATTTTCCATTTGTCACCTTCTCGTATTCGAACAAGATGGTATGCCCCTCTCAAATCCAGTTTGGTGTAGACTTGCGCTCCTTTTACTTGATCCAAAAGGACAGAAATTAAGGGCAAAGGATAGCGGTTCTTGATGTTGATGCGATTGATTGCCCTATAATCTATGCAAGTTCTTAACTATCCACTCTTCATCGGGATGAAAAAGAGTGGCGAAGAGACCGGAGATTGCGATGGCCTAATGAATCTATTTCCAAGGTATTTTTGCAGATATTCTTTTAGATGTTCATCTTCCTTCTCCGTTAAGGTGTAAATTCTACTGCAAGGGAGATTGGAGCCTGGTTCCAAATCTATCTTACAATCAAAATTCCTATGAGGTGGAAGTTTTTCGGCCTCTGTCTCGTTAAATACATCTTGATATTCTGCATATTTTGCGGGTAGCTCTGTAGTTGTTATCACACAAATTACCGCTTCTCTTTCACTTAGATGAAACGCTGGTGTCTTCAAGTGGTCCCTCTTACATCCTTTATAACAATTCTCCTTGCAGTACTCCGAATCCAACACAATTGATCTAGCACCCCAATCAATAGTAGGATTAATCTCTGTGAGCCGTGGCAAACCCAATATTAATTGAAACTGCGGAGCATCTATCAAATTGAATTGTAAGGTTTCAAGATGTCCTTCCTCCGACTCCAGCTCTACAGACTCTGTATGGCTCACTATGGGCCCAGATGAAAGATTTGTTCCATTGACTGCTCGGACAGCTTCACTTCTTTCCTTCCTTATTGCCTTTAAACCAACTTTTTCAGCGAATTCAAGTCGCAAAAGTTGCCCGTGGCTCCTGAATCTACCATAACGGTTACCTGTTTCAATGTGTTCTCACCGAATCTTAGAGTCATCATCATTACCAGATGTGGTGAGGAGGACTGCAAAGTGTTAGCCAAAGTGTGTGCTTTTGGAGCTGTTTCTGATTCTGCAACAACCAGTTCAACTCCATTTACTGGTGGTGCGAAGTGTTTTCCGGCGGTGTTTGCTTGGGTTTCTTTGGACAACTTCGAACAAAATGGCTACTGCCTCCACAATAAAGGCATTGCTTGTTTACTCTTCGCCTTTCTTTTTCTTCCTTGGACAGTGGACCTCAAATAGTCCCAATTTGCATGAGCTCCACCCCACGTGTGGTATCATTTTCCCTGGTACCTTCGGTTCTGGCTCGATCAAATCTTGGAACACTTTAGCGAAAATCTCTCTTTTACTCACCTCTTCTTTCGCTGTCGGAAATCAATTTCGAGAACCAAATCGATTAGCGCTGTAATTTCCGTGGGTCTGTTGGGCACTTGTGCCAAAAGTCCTTTAATTAATCCTTTAGTCCACGATAGAACACCGCTGCTCGTTTATTCTCTGGCCACTCTGTTTTCACAACCAATTTGTTGAACTGAGCCAAGTATGAAATCAGATCACGGTTGCCCTGTTAGATTTCCAATAACTCATTATCTGTTGCTTGCGAAGCTTTTCGCCTATCAAAAATTCTGAGGAATTCCCTTTTAAATTCATCAAGGTCATATAAAATGGGATCATTCCTGGTCAACAAAGGCATAGACCATGATGCAGCGTCCCCACTCAAATATGATAGGATGAAGGCCACTTGAGACTGCGCATCAGGGAAAACCGCTGGACGGCACATGAAATGTAAGGTACACTGTGTCAAGAACACTTGTGCCTTCTGGGGATCTCCATTAAAATGCTCAGGAGGAGCCAAAGGAATCACAGGGGACAAAGAGTGAATGACTTGGGTAGTAATCTTAGTTTGGGGAGCTAATGAATCACTTGATTTTCCCTCGGGAGAAGCTGAATATTTCAAACCGGGCTCAGACACTAAACTATTCATCTTTATGGTTAGATCTGCAGTCTCTTTCCTAAGTTCCCTGTTTTCTTCCCTGACTGATATTAATTCTCTTTGAATTCCTTCCAGGATTTCTCCTAGCTTCTTTAAATCAAAGCCATCCGCCATTCTGCTCAGGTGCAAAAATTAACGTGGGCACTTCACTCTGTCAGGTCGTGTCTTCCACAAGAATGCACAGGAGCAGAATGCCGTTAGTTCCCAATGCCTCACCACGATTTCCCAGCAACACGCAACATTAATAGCGTGAATGCCGTTGAAACCCCAGGGGGGAAAGGGGATGGGACAGAGAAGAGACAGTCACAATTATCGCCTGATTCTTCTTCCTACTTCAGACCTTTCTTGCTATTCTTTTTCTCGCAATTTAGTCTTGACTGGAAATGTTTACTGTAAGGAAAGTACAAGCAATAAGACATATACAATAGTTTTATCTCCTATTACTTTATACCTTATGTGTACCTAACCAGTCTTTATGTGACCTATGCTTCTCTTCTTTTGGTGATTATCTTTTTGTTCTGCGTACTATAAACTAAAGATGCACAAGGTTAATTGTATTCTTTCCTTCTTGAATCTAATTTTGTCTACCTTTTCTTATCTCTTTCTTTTACAGATTTCTCACCTTAATTTACTGTAGCAGCTGATCAATTCTGGTCTCATTCTCAGGTAAGTATTCTTGACCTCTTCTTATTTCTTATTACAGTATCTACAGGTTCTAACGTTAACACTTTCTGTAACTCTTTTCTTTTCTAACTCAAAAACTACTGGGGAGTTGACTCACTCGTATAACGCTAAGAAATAAACTCAAACGTGTTTCCTCAAAAATAGACTTAACCGGAATCTCCTTACTTGAAAATACTAACGGGACTTGTACTGACTCTGGCCAAATTCCTTGAATGCCAAAAATATGCCAAAGCCTACAGCACTGCGCACACTCTATTTAATAACACTGCCTCTGATGTAAATGCGCATGCCCAAAAGTAAGAAAAAACAAAGCCTTACTGTATTGTGCTTGCTCCGACTTCGGGACACTAAACGCGTCGAAAATAAACGACGAAAGACACGCGACGAAAGTTCCCTCTCTACTTTTGCGGCGCGAACCTCTTGAACGACCTGCTCTCCTCCGACATCAGGTGAAGTGCGCACTAAAGTGGGCGCTGCACCTGGACGTTCGAATTTGCTGCAAATTGTCAGAGCGCTATCGTGCTGCTCTGAGGGTCGGCACCTGGTGGCCATCTTGCTAATAGATCTTGCTCTGGATTTAAACTGAGCTCTGGTTCCCTTTCTTTTCAGTGAAGCCTTAAGACTGGTTACACTCACTGAGATTCCTTTCCTATTGGGTGGGGGGGGGCCTAGCGATCATGACATTACCTCCCAAAGAGCTTGCAGCTCTGGAGGAAGGGCATTCCATGCCTGCGCAGCAAGGTAGGAGAAGGATGCACAACCCCATTTTTTCCACTTAACTCTTGGTACAAGGGCAAGCCCAGACTCAGAAAAACAGAGGGTTCTAGCTGGATGGCAATGGATGATCCTTGCAGAAAGATAGCTAGGGCCCGTCCATTGGAAGGCTCTGCGGGTTAGCACTAAATTTTTAAACTGAATTCTCTCCTTGATAGGGAGTTAGTGTAGCTCCTTTAAATAAGGATGAATAGAACTTTGCCTAGGGATTTTTAATTGCGTCCTTACCACAGTATTTTGAACCACCTGTAACCTCTACAACAAATGAGCTGGGAGGCCCTAATATAGTGCATTAGCACAGTCCAAACATTGTCAGAGCATGTATCACAGTTTTTGCACCTGCAAAGGAAGCCGATACAAGGATTTCTTTACAGACTTTAAGAGCCCAAAGCAGCTGGAACCTACTGCAGTCATCACCTACAGACCTAAAGATAGCTGTCAGTCGATCTTCACTCAGAAATTTCGGGCTACCATGGCTGTAGAGGGAGGTGGGGTGACAAAACTTGGCCAACACGCCTTATCTCAAATAGGTGGCAGTGAGTCAAATAACAAATTCTTAGTTTTGCTGGCATTGCATTATAAATTGCTAGCCCTCATCCACTAAAAAACGGCGGTCAGACAGTTCTTAAACATCCTAGAAGCTTCGGGTGAGTTGTTGTTCATGGTAAGGAGAAGATGTGTGTCATCTGCACATCACACTATCTAAACCCCAAAGGACACGAGGAAGGAGGTCAGAGGGGTCATGTAAATATTTAAAACAGTAGAACTCAAGGCAGAGCCTTATGGAGGTCCAAACTTGGTCACTTTAGGGTCAGATGCAAATGGTAGCCAAAGCAAGGGTATGCAGTTCCTGAAGTGGAGGAGAAAAGGGGGGTTGTTACCAGGTGTCCACAAGGTGAAAAGATAGTAAAGGTGGCGTAGCTCCAGTTAGGAGCAAGGGCCCTCACACACATCGGGCAGTGTCATGCTTCATCATCGGGCAGCTCCTCGTTGGGCCGGTGCTGCAATGCCCAACGGGCCCCGCAGGGGGGCTCTTTGCCAGAGGTCTTCTCTTTATGCCGATGTGAAGTTTAAAAAGTAGTAGTGGGGCATATGTGTAGAGAGTAGAAATGGGAAGGAGTGAGTGTGAATTAAAAAAAGCTATTGGAGTCCCACAGAATATTTTTATTAGCTGGGTTCCTATGCTATGATAAAAACAGAAGACTATAGAGTCGTGGCTAGAGAGGGGGGATTACACCCTCTTGAGCTCTAGTTTATGTGTGTGAAGTGAGGGGGGTCAACATGTTTCATGCATTTTATCAACCAGGGGATCTAGGCGTTTCATCAGGATCATAAGATCCTTGTCTTCTCCAGTAGGGACGGTGTGGGTAAGTGTCTGTCAGGTATCAACCCCTATGGTTTGGACTCGTCCTGCGTGAAAGGGAAAAGAATATATATATATATATATAAATATATACCTTCTGGAATCACCTTGAAGGTGGGGCTACTGGCAGCAGTGACGCTCAGGGTGCTCGCAATTTGGTGAGAACAGAACTTGTGTAGGAGCTCTCTGTGATGCGGGACCTACCAGCGTCTGGCCGTCACTGGTAGGGTCCCAGGCACACTTCACAGAATGTATGTGAAAAACAAAGAAGCTGCAAATCTGCACCCATACCTAGGTGCATTTTTATGAGTGGAAATGCACTTCTTTTTAAGATAAATGGTCCTAAAGTATGATTACAGAAAGCCTTATTCACAAATCCCTTTCACACTCCTCAGTGTAATATAAATGTTGAATAAGCACCAACTACGCATGTAAAATTTGGGAGACGTCCATTACAACGCAGGCATTACATCATAATGCCTTTACAACGCATCTTTTACAACGCAGGCACCATTACATCACATGCCATTACAATGCACATACCATTATAACGCATGGCATTACAACGCATGCTATTACAACGCATGCAATCACACGCATTGGTAAGTATAGCATGGTAAGTATTTCTTAGGTTGTGGTAGTTTATTTTAATACTCAGGTATTAAAATTAATCGTAGAGTATATATTAATAAATAATAATAAAAAAATGGTTTTGATAAAATAATATTAAAAGGGAGATTTATATTATATAAATATTAATTTATATTAAAAAAAGGATGTGGTAGTTTATTTTAATACTGAGGTATTAGAATTAATACTAGAGTATATATCTTGCATTTTGTTTTAGTAAAATTAGTTTTAAAGGGAGATTTATATTATATAAATATTTTTAAAAAGGGTTGAGGTAATTTATTTTAATACTTAGGTATTAAAATGAATACTAAAATATATATTTAAAAAATATTTGAATTAAATGTTTGTGATAAATTAATATTAAAAGGGAGATTTGTATTACATAAATATTAAATAATATAAAAAACCTTTTTGGTAATGTTTTAAAATACCCAGGTATTAAAATTAATACTAGAGTATATATTAAAAAAGAGAGAATTAAATGTTTGTGATAATAGCAGTGTTAAAGGGGTAACAAATTATGTTTATTATAAAATGTTTTAATAATTGGTAAAAATAATTAAGATATTGTTTAGACTCAGATTAATTAGTTATTATAAAAAATATTTAAGAACTTAGAAAAAATAAAAATAATTAGGGAAATTATTTATACATGGGTTACTAATTAATATTCAGATTTATAATAAAACGAGTAATTTTAATGTTAAAATAGGTATAGAAATATTAGAGTTTTAATTTAAAAAAAAATAATTTTAATAATCAGTAATAATTGTGTAAAACATTTAGCAAAATGTAAACAGTATATAATAATTTAATAAAATTTTAAATGAAGTAAAAAAGACAAGACAGATAAATTATTATTTAAAGATTTTTATTAAATTTATATATATGTTATGCATTCAAAATAAAATATACAAAAATATTGAAAAAATAGTTTATTATATATAATATTTTTAAAAAAAAGATAGAAATTTTTTATGTACATTAAAAAAATGTAAATATGTTATTAAAAAAAATTCCAACTCTTTTGCATTGAAGTCAATGGGAGAAAAGGTCCTTTTTTCATTTTTACAGAAAGACATGATGTTGCCGCATAAACGTAACTTTCGTCATTACGAGGATCGTTGCGCTATGGATCAGATGCAAGTGAGAGCTCCGTCAAGGTAAGACAATTTATAATTGTTAAAATAGATAGATTAGTGGTAATGTTTATTGTAAGGAGAGAGGAGGGAGGTAGATAGATGTAGTAAATGTGTTTTTGGTACTTTTATTGTGTGTTAACCAACTAATTCACTCCATAACAGGTTGCAGTAGTAGGCCCATGTCGGGTCTAATTCTTTCGTAACACTTTTGTTTAATAAAGTTTATAAAAAAGATATACAGTAAAAACTTTAATAAACAAAAGTGAATCAAAAGGTATCTTTTTTCTTTTTGCGAAGGGTTTTTTTAAAAAAAAAAGCTTTTGGCGTCGTCGTGGTTAGATGTATTTTTAATATCTTTAAAAAAATTATTTTGGGGAAATAGAATATCAGATATTTTTAGATCCATTGCTTATTGGTTTTTGGATTTTGGAAGTTCGACTGATTTTTTCTAGATGGAATTTCGGCGAAGGATTTTGGAACGTGCAATGGATTGGGAATTATATTAGAAAAAGATTGGATTGCTTAGTTGGATTTTGTTGCATTTTGTTTTAAAAAACAACACTTTTTCGGGATTTTTTTTTTGGGGTGCGTTTTTTTTAGGTATGCACAGATATTATTTTTAAAACTCTTGTGCACATTTTTAAAGATTAATCCGGGACATGGAGTTTAAAAAGGAATGTGGATTATGCGCAATGGGTTAAAAAAAGACAAAGGACTCTTGGTGAAAATTTGATTACTACGTAAGTCCAAGAGTTGAAAAGAGAAGACATCTGAAGGTAAGGAGACCCGGCTTTAAAAAAAAAAATTGGAATTTAAAAAAAAATGCCAATTAAATTAGGGTTTTTATTTAGGTCAAAACAGGCAAGTAAGGAGATAGTGTAGGTTAGAAATGTAGGGTGTGTGCAAGATTAGTAAGGTAGTCTGAAGCCATCATCAACGTAAATTGTTGAATTGCACCGAATAGTCTCTCAGACATTTCCTTTGTTCTTTTTGATATTCGTGGGTTCAACTTACCTGTTAATGATTGCGACATTCTCATTTCTTGGAAATTTTGCTCCTTCCTCAAAATTTCCAAGAAATGATAGAAATTAGGATGAGGTTTGCCAATTGATTTAGTGAAGGAGTTGTGCCATCCCTCTATGGCATTGTTTGTTTTTGCTCCTCCCTCTAAGCAGGTCGAGTAGCAGTTCCACCACTTCACATGAAAACGTGGTTTCCTCCTGCGACCCGACCTGCTTAGATGGCCAATCCATGTGTCTTCAAAGTAATTTAGAAGGGGTGCCAATTTGTCTTCGTTTGAGGTATTCTGATTCTGTAAATGAAGTGTAGTATTCGTCTACACTGTCAGGAGGAACAAAGCAAAGGGCTGTTAGTTTTTTTAGCTCGAATTGTAGTTTGCTATCTGATATATAGTCCTCAACTAAGGATGTTTTTTGAATTTTTCGCCAATAAGCCTGAGAAAAGTGAATAAAACATCCTTGAATTTGGGTATCTGTGTAAAATTTGGTAATAGTATTAATCATAGGTAATTCAAAGTCAATTAGTACTTTCCTAGGACTTTTGTTTTCTGTTTTAGCTTTTATCACTGACAATAATTCAGTGTATGTTGAGGATTGTTTATCAGGGAGTAAACTGTAAACTAAGGGAACAACTGTATTATTAATGTATGCGTGAATAGTGTATATTTGGTCAATGGATGGGGTGTGGATTTAAACGTCCCATTCATCATCCAAATATCACTGTTTTCAATTTAAGAAGATTATGGGGTGAGCTAAAGATTAGTATTCTTTTTTGAGGGTTTTTGTTGTCATTCAAAAAAAATTGTTCATTAGTAACTGTTACAGCTAGTTCAGGAGGAATGTTAATATCAGGAAAGGTTTGGGGTGTTACTCTTTGTGCGCTACTTGCTTGTTTTTTACGTTGAACAATTCTTCTCAGATTGGGAATTGTGGGAATACTACTTGCAACATGTGGTGGAAGGTGTTGGGCTACCGCCCTCAAAACTGCTCCACAGGGTTCATTGGAGGTGGATGCAATAGATTTTATTTCATTTATTGTTTCTCTTACTTCAATCTCCATTGCAGAGGCAGAGTGGTTATGTTCTGTGGTTTTTAAAACAGAGTCACCAAGAGTAGCCGCTCTGCCAGTGCAATGGGATGAGTAGTATTGTACATACCTCCAATGACACCTGGGCTCAGTTAGTATCTCCTTACAATAAACATACCCATTATGCTTCAGTAGACGGTTGCCCCGGCTGGAGGTCACATATTTTGCATCTTGATTAGATGTCATTTTCTGTTAAGAATTGAAACAGAAAAAAAGGGTTCGTTTATTTTCATTTTATTCTGTTTACCTGTTTTGAAGAAAAATTTACAGTACAATTTTGCATTCTTTTATACTGTTTAAAGTTAATGCTGTTTGAATTTAGATTAAATTGTTTAACCATGTTGCATTTCTACTTTTGCTGTTATTTTTTTATTTTTAAAAAAAAGCTTTATTTGGAGAGAAAAATGGTTAAGTTGTTTTAATTGTTTAATATTTCTTGAATCTTACCTTTTTTAAAGTTGTTCCTTGATGCTTTTGGTTTGGGGGATGGTTTTGGTTTTTAGTTGGGTCTGAAAGAGAAAACAAAAAATGTGTTTTATTGCTGTTATGTTATTTAAAAGAAAGATTTGTTATGAGAGAAATATAGTAAAGTTGTTTTATTGTTTATTCATTTGTGATTTTTACCTTTTTGAAGCTATTTCTTGATGCTTTGGGCTGTGTAGATGATTTTAATTTTTATTTGGGTCTGAAAGAGAAAAAAAAATATTTGTTTTGGAGTTTATGATCTTTGGAATTATTTCACCTGCAATAGAATAGAATAGATTTTAGTTATGGATGAATAGTTGTAGGTTTGGCTTTTTTACAATGGTCATTTTCTTTTTTGATATAAATTCAGATTGTGATGATTTATCAACATTATTTATGAGAAGATTGAGATATTTATTTACCTTCAAAATTTTGGTTTTTAGTTGAATAGATGTTTGATTGAGAAGAGCTTTCTGTTTGAATGAAGTAGGACATAATTTTCTAATGCTTATTTACTTAATTGACATTTTTATTTCGTGTAAAAATTACCATGGTATGTTTCTTGGTTTCTTGCTTGTGTTTTCAAAGAGTAAAGATGTTTATGGATGTTAATTCTGGAAATTTAAAAAGTGAAAATGGATTTAAATTCTATTTTGCAAACTGTAATCTACTTTGAATATCATTGCTTGTGTTGTTTTGATAGTATAATATTGAGCTTGATTTACCTTTGTTTTATTTACTGTTGGCGGTCAGTTGCTTGTTTTTTAAGAAACTTTATGTTGTTTGTTTTCAGCTGTTTGCTGCTGTTGATGTTATCTGTTGACAAAAAAAGTTTAGTAATTAATTATTTAAAAAAATTGTTCTATACCACAAACACCATTCAACAATTTTGCTGGAGCCAAGCACAGGTCAGATCAGGCATAGTAATTTTTTAAATACCACTATCCTACATTTTCCCTGCGGTAAGCACATGTTGGACTAGGAATAGTAATTTTTACACCAACACCATCCAGCACTTTCCGTGATGCAAACACACCTCTGTGTATGAATAGTTATTTTGTCCCCAACACTATCCTACACTTTCCGTGAGGCAAGCACCTGTTGGAGTAGGAATAGTAATTTTACTCCCAACACTATCCTAAACTTTCCCTGAGACAAGCACCTGTTGGAGTAGGAAAAGTAATTTTGCCCCCACTACTATCCCACACTTTCCCTGAGGCAAGCACCTGTTGGAGTAGGAATAGTAATTGTGTCACCTAAAACAGTAAGTTACTGAACCAAGGACTGTTGGGCATGTCAGTATTTCATGATTTTGCTCTACCATGTTGTCTTTTCCCTGTAGCCTGGTAAGGTGCGGGCACCCTACGCCTCTAGCCCTTAGAGTACTTCTCTTTTCTTTATTAGGTAAGGGTCCTCGGCCACATCACGCAGCAATATGGTTCTGTATGCTTTTGTCTAATAACATGTGTGTCTGCTTGTTATCTAATGTCTCTATACTGTGCATGGAGGCTAGTTTTACCTCACGCCATCCGCATTCCACGCACCATTTGGTGCAAGTACCAACATTAGCTAGGCAATGCAGCAGGACCAGCGCACTGTGGGGCCTTATTGCCGGGCTCCAACCCTCTTGGTACCACCCCCGACGCGGGTGACTCCTAGGTTGCCGACGGGGCAGTCAACCTGTTTGCCGCTCTTCTGGCGTAGCTGCTTGGCCTGTCCGTCATGTATACATGGCAAGTCACTGCGCCGGATCCTTGGGGCTGATGGTACTTTTTAAACTCAGTCTGTCTCTTGTGTGCTCTTTCACTAAACGCACCAAGTGTTTCCTCGACATACTTCACTGAGGCATATCACGAAGCCTCACCAACTTACCTGATGTACGTTCCCTCTGTTATTTGTTTCGTTTTCCTAGGTCACGATCAGGAGCGGTTTCGGCTAATTAGTTGTAGCCAAAACTACAGGGTTCTTAGTTTCTGGCCTGCCCTGATTGTCCAGAGGGTATTTACCCTTCTAAAACTGTTCACATGTACAACACATCACACATTATTTATTCGGCCCTGATGAAACGCCACGGATCCTTGTGACCACATAGGCGCGAAACACGTTGACCTCATACTTACCTGGGCACATTGCGCCAACAGGGGTAACTTCTAACCTACGGGTTTTTTATTCTGGCAAGGGTACCATCACATTAAAAGCACTTCTCCTGGTAACCCTTAGTCAGTTTTAATTCCCTGCACGCACTTTGTCACCCTCCAGATAGGACTCACCCCACACACCCACATGCACCAAACGGCAGTTCTCAAAAGATCTTTGATAAAGTGACCCTTCGGGGGACCCGTAGGGCATTGCAGCGCCGGCCCGATGATGAGCAACTGCCCGATGATGAAGCATGACATCCTTCGGGGTGTGTGAGGGCTACAAGAGGCAAGTCTTGCTCTTCCCTCTCCTTGAGTGAGTCCTAGACCTAGGATCCCCTGCTCCCTTCCTTTCTTTCTTTCCCTCTTTAGTGAGTGAGTGACTATCTGCACTACTCATCAGGAACAGTGCCCCCCCCTTTGTTGACTTCATTGTAATTGTGTCCCCACCACCATCCAGTACTTTCCCTGAGGTAAGCACCTGTCGGAGTAGGAATAGTAATTTTGCCCCCAACACCATCCAGTACTTTTTCTGATGCAAGCACACCTCGGAGTAGGAATAGTAATTTGCTCCCACTACTATCCCACACTTTCCCTGAGGCAAGCACCTGTCGGAGTAGGAATAGTAATTTTGCCTCCAACACCATCCAGCACTTTCCCTAAGGTAAGCACCTGTTGGAGTAGGAATAGTAATTTTCCACCCAAGATCATCCAGCACTTTCTCTGAGGTAAGCACCTGTCGGTGTAGGAATAGTAATTTTGCCTCCAACACCATCCAGCACTTTCCCTGAGGTAAGCACCTGTTGGAGTAGGAATAGTAATTTTGCCCCCAACACCATCCAGTACTTTTTCTGATGCAAACACACCTCGGAGTAGGAATAGTAATTTGCTCCCACTACTATCCCACACTTTCCCTGAGGCAAGCACCTGTCGGAGTAGGAATAGTAATTTTGCCTCCAACACCATCCAGCACTTTCCCTAAGGTAAGCACCTGTTGGAGTAGGAATAGTAATTTTCCACCCAAGATCATCCAGCACTTTCTCTGAGGTAAGCACCTGTCGGTGTAGGAATAGTAATTTTGCCTCCAACACCATCCAGCACTTTCCCTGAGGTAAGCACTTGTTGGAGTAGGAATAGTAATTTTACACCCAAGATCATCCAGCACATTCTCTGAGGTAAGCACCTGTCGGTGTAGGAATAGTAATTTTGCCCCCACTACATCCCACAGTTTCCCTGAGGCAAACACCTGTCGGAGTAGGAATAGTAATTTTGCCCCCACCACCATCCAGCACTTTCCCTGAGGCAAGCACCTGTCGGAGTAGGAATAGTAATTTAGCCCCCAACACTATCCAGCAATTTTTATGAGTCAAACATAACTTGGAGTAGGAATAGTAACTTTACCCTAAACAATATTCATAATTTTACCTGTGGTAAGTACCTGTCGAAGTAGGAATAGTAATTTTGCCCCCAACACTATCCAGCACTTTTTATGAGTCAAGCATAACTTGGAGTAGGAATAGTAACTTTACCCTGAACAATATCCAGCATTTTAACTGTAGTAAGTACCTGTCGAAGTAGGAATAGTAATTTAGCCCCCAACACTATCCAGCACTTTTTATGAGTCAAGCATGACTCGGAGTAGGAATAGTAATTTGACCCTAAACAATATCCAGCATTTTTCCTGTGGTAAGTACCTGTCGAAGTAGGAATAGTAATTTTGCCCCCCAACTATCCAGCACTTTGCCTGAGGCATGCACCTGTTGGAGTAGGAACAGTAAATTGGCCTCCACCACTATCCAGCATTATTATTTTTGTATGCACATTTTTGTATAAAAATGGTAATTTGCCTCACTACTATATTGTATTTTCACATAGATAAACAGATGTAGGAGTTGTATTAATAGTCTTGCACACACATTATCCAGCATTTTCCGTGAGGATAGCACATAATGGAGTAGGAGTAGTAATTTTACAACTAACATCATCCTGCATTTTACTCGAGGGAGGCATTTGTTTGAGAAGAAATATTATTTTTAACCTCGCAAATATTCTACTATTTTTTTAAGTTAACAAATGTTTGTTTATGAGTAGTAATTAGGCACACTCTACCCTTCTGCATTTTTTTTCTTTAAGTAGTTTGTTAAAAAAATAGTTTGCAGTATAGCTTTTACATTTGTAGATTTTTAAAAAAAAGTGAAGATTTGGACGGTTTAATTTAAAATTATTAAAAAACAAAAAGTTTGCTTTACTGACATTGATTACATTTTCAATGACTGTGTCGTGAGGTGTGTTTTTAGCATGTTTTCTTTTAATTCCAAAAATGCTGTAAAATATTTTAAATGGTATATGTTGTTTAGTATCATGTTAAGATTTAGGGGCCCATTAGGATGGCGGGCGGACTTCAATCCGCCCGCCACCCTAGCGGTGCTGGGACCGGCCTCCAGTGGTGCGGCGGTCCCGCACCGGCAATTAGGATGCCACCGCCACGGTGGCATCCCGCATATATTGCAATGTGGCGGGCGGTGCTGTGAGCAGCACCCGCCACAATGCAACATATGCATGTTGTGCATTGGCATGCACAACGTGACAGGCACCGCGCGGTGCCTGCCACCTTGTGCATGCCAATGTTGGGGGTACCATGTGTACCCCCCAAGTGCAGCCTCCCACCCCTCAGGGGGCCCGCAACGGGCCCCCAAAGAGAACTCCGCAAGCCTTTCCATGATGGAGTCTCCGCCATGGAAAGGCATGAAACAGCCACCATCCTAATATGGATGGCGGTGCCTGTAAGGCACCGCCACCATATTGTGGGCCATTTCCACCCGGTAGGCAATCGTGATGATTGCCTACCGGCGGAAAAGCGGCGGACGGTCTTTCCGTCCACCGTGGTACCCCCCGCCATGATAATGTAGCGGGGGTAAAAGGCCGACTGGCGGGGTGTTTTGGCGATCCACACGCCATACTAATAGACCCCTTAGTTTGTAGATATAATCTACCTATTAAGGGTACACTTACTTGGAACTGTAGATGGCACTGCGATGTAATTGTATGCGTTGTACAAGAATGCATTGTAAATGTTTGCGTTGTAATGAATCTTTTAGTGCATTTAAATTATTTTGCGTTGTAATGGAATGCGTTGTAAAAACATGCGAAGTAATGGTAGAAAGTTGTAAAATCGCGTTGTAAAAGCATGCGTTGTAATGGCTTGCGTTGAACATCATATATTCGTAAAATTCAGACCCTGAATCACAAAGCCAGGGTCTGATGAGTTTTAGGCACAGACGTCCGCAAGTTATGCAAATGTTTTAACAGTCTTCAGTGGGTGTTCCCCAGGGAGTGAGAGGGGAGTGAGCAACGAAAATGTCCAGTGCCTTTCTCACACTTACTTATTACTTGCACTTGTAATCTTACACCTCTATGAGAGAGGCTTAAGTAAAGAAGTAACTGCGGAAGTGAGCAATGCACTACATTTTTGCGCGTGGTGCAGGGAAAGCAAAATGTTGAAATGGAAAAGTTACATTCTTTGTGGAGAAAAAAATCAAAATAAACATTAACTGTGGAATGTTACGATAACAAAGCCTGCAGAATTTCCTAGAAGAGCACAATTGACACATAAATCTTACGGTGCACAGGCGTCCGTCAGTGGAAATATGATAGTTGTAGTTTGCCACAGTGTACTGGTTGCTTTGCTAAACGTATATTTATTGGATTATTCACAAATCGTAGCAATATACCTATACCTGCTGGTAATTAGGACTATTTGTGAATCAGACCAAAAGAAATTTTGGACTACTTAAATTAGTACTCCTACAGTTATGTTATACATATTCCTACATGACTTTATGCATTGGCCCACAATATCTAAATTTAATCAAAATGTGAACATTGAGGGAATATTAACATACAATTAGTACAAACCAAAAGGGCTGTGCTCTCTTTGCGCTTTCATTAATAGAGAACTGTCATTTCAGGGCCAGTCCACAAAGGCATGTAGAATTAGGTAAACGAGTGCTTTTGTAGTTCTACTTCCTGTACTCATAAATGCTTTTGTGAATAGGCACCATTGTTTGGGTGTCTAATTAGCACTGTTACATATTGGCATTGTTGCTTGCTTATAAATTGTACTTAGGGCCAGATGTACAACCCCCCAATTTGCGACTCGCAAATTGCGTCGCATTTGCGACTCGCAAATTGGGATGTGCAACAGTGTCTCAGACACTGTGGGGTCGATTCCGATTCGGGCCGGAAAAGCACCGA
>CAWUFW010023935.1:0-67546 GCA_963921515.1 Calotriton arnoldi | reverse complement strand
AGCGTATGGTCTGGTACTCCCCTAGGGCCCCAGCCATATTTGTGCTTAATTTATTGTGAAACGTTGATTTGTGCATATGTTCCTGACTTCTAATCTCACAAGAGATTAGTAGAGAGTTGTTTAGTAATAAATACATATATATTTGATATATATACCTGTGTGGTGTCTTTTCATTTGGTGATTCAAGAGATTGTGTGGTAAAACAAGCTGCTTTACATTCCTCCAAGACTTAGCCTGAAGGCTGCTCTCCACAGCTACCACTAGGATAGCTTTCTATAAAGGTTGTCTTAAACCTACCTACCATAAGAGTCGAATTGTACTGGTGCAAGGTGTCCACTTTAACTAGTGAACAGCATATACCAGGCCAACTTCTCACAAAAGGTTTAGGACGAGTATGTGAGACAGACAAAAGGCAAGGGGTGAGAATAAACTGCCATGGAAAAGAGGAGTGTTGTGGGTAGGAGGGGAGACAGCAGGGGGTGGTGAGGGAGCAGGAAGAAAGCGAGGGAAAAATGTGCACACCAAGAACATCTCAAATTAAATGTGTCTCCTAACCACGCCCATAGCCCCGCCATTAAAGTTGGTGAGTACCTGCACTTATGTTTTTTCCATTTAAAGCACTGCCTAAATGTCAGAAAGCTATGCAGGCACCCCTCTATTGGAGCGCTGCCGTGCTGCGCAATCCGATTTTGGAGGCACTTCCTGCAGCATAATCATGGACCAGAAAACAGCGCCTAAGCCATTCAGAAGCACACAGGGAGGAACTGACACGGAATTGGCTCAGGAGATGCCTGTTGCAGAAACATAATTAAACTGCAGGAGGCTTGCTTACGCTGCGGAAGACTACAAAGTGCATTTTTTTTTTAAACAAGCAGCTTCGGCGTATGTTTATTTTGTTAGCTATTTTATGTTGTTTACCCTGTTGTTTTCCTTTACTGTTGTTGCCTATCCTTTGTTCGCGTCCTTATAGCAAGAGCTGTCAGAGCTGTCAAATTTGTGAAATTCAATAGCACCAGTGACGGGGATCACGCGCTGCTGTGCTTGCAGCCACTCAGGGCCAGGGGAGTTTAATTTACCTCACTGCTTCCCGAAGCACGCGCGAGCCGCGCGCCAGCTGCAAACGGGGTGGGAGAGGGGTGGAGTGGCGGGGGACGTTGGGGGTATCTTTGATTTAAAAAAATTTAGAGGCCGTCTCAGGCGGTTTCCGCTGCCCCCTCCCCTGAATCCACCATGCCCCTCCTCCTTCACACACAGCACAAAGTAGGTAGAGTGCATAAAATAATGATGAGCAGAGAGTTCAAAGCGATGCCAGAAAGCTGGCCTCAGACGATGTTTTCAGGGCTGAACCAGCTCCAATAAGCTTTCCTCATCCTTTCAAGTTGTTGAATTTCTGCCAGCATCAGAGATAATGCAGCATGGCATGATTTTTTTTTCTGCTCAGAAGCATTTGTCAATATTCTCTGAAGCTAGCTTGTCAGGACTAGGGGGAAAAAACACATTTCATTTTGTCGAGAAGGATTCCCCAATGCCCGAGGCGCGGCTATCCACTCCCGAGCGGCTCGGCTCCGCAACTTACCCTGTTGTGCGCTCCAGTCTGAATATTAATTTCAGGTAGAGACCAAGAGGACTGTATTTAAAGGAGGTTTCTTCAGATTCTAAAGAAAAATCCTGAAGGTCGTAAGTAAGTACACGTAGCGGTCTTTGGGTCAGCTCTAAGTGTAAAACATAATGCATAGGAACAACATATTATAAAGATTGTGGATTTTCTAACTCTGTAGAAAAGCGTCGAATGGTGCGTCTTTTCTGTGTGAGTGCAAACTCCTAACATGCTCCCATACTACAAGAAACCAGTGCTGGAAATGAAAAACAAGTTAAAACAAGCATTTACAATGCAATAGGTCTCGCATTTATGCGAGTTTAAGCTATTGCCATTGTAAATGACAAAGCCTTTTATTTATGTTTTAAATTCGAAAATAAAAATAAAAGGCATCGTTATTTGCAATGTCAATGTTCAAAGTAGCATACATTTTCAAAACCAACACATAGATAAAAGGTTTGTCATTTACAATGCCAATAGCTCAAAATTTTGCAAATGCGAGACCTATTGCATTGTACCAAAGCATTTGTGAAATACTGGGCTCGCAAAGGAGTAAGTGCCTGAGATTGATTGACAGTATAATGTCCTAGTTGCACTTGCTATGCTATAAACTTTGCTTTTTAGGCTAGAGCACGGTCATGAACGATCACATCATCATCTGAGCAGCTGCAGTGCCTGCCTGCCCTCTATTACTGAGAACTGCAGCCACGCAGTCTGTCTCCGGTTAGTGCCCTTCCATTTCTAGTGTTTTGCAGCAGTTTTAATATCTTCTTAAAGTTTCTTGTTGCTCAAATGGGTGTAATTTCTGGTATTTATATGTTTCCCTCATATTCCCTCATATTCGTTGCTCGATTTTGTTCGCAAGAAAGTGTCACTTATAATTGTTGAAATGTCACTAATAATTACACTGAAATTATGAAAATGTCATACATAGCAATCTAAAACATTGGCCACTATGGTGGGGCTAGCCTGCAAGATTCCTCCTGCTCTGTTACTGTCAGGAGGTGAGATCACATCATGTTGTAATGACTGGGATGAAGACCAGGGGCATAGGAGTAATTAAGAACGTCCCAGTAGCACTGATTATTCTATTGATTTTAGGGCAGGGCTTATGTGCTGTGTCAGATGCCTTGACCCAATTACTGCGGCCTGTCGCCATTAAGATAATGTGGTACAATAGCAGACTTATAGCAGTAGGTAGTAGGGATGCCAGAAATACAGTAGTATACCTCCTAAATCTGATGGTTGGTAAGTATACCTTTCGACTTACTGCGGCTGAGGGTGATACCTTCCTGGACTCATCTTTACCTTACAAATAAGTGAAATGCCACCATCTGACGTGAACAAGATCACACACCCAAAACATCTTATTCTTCCTAAACAATATCCATGTATTCTAATACGCTCACCCTCAAACTCCACGGAATCCCTGGAGATTCAGAAGTTTGACCAGAGTTCAGCTCGATTGGGATTAGCTTCAGATTTATGGAACCAATCACGTTACTGCTGTATTCCAACTAGTAAATTACCATGTCACTTGTAGCTTTAAGAGTGTCACTCTGTGACGTAGTATTTGTTCTATATTAGAGTGTTCTCTGTTGTGTGATATACTGGTGTTCTCTTGAAAGTCAGTTGTTAGCTGGCTGGAGAGGGAGCACCACCTACAGTAGTTTCTACATAAATAAATCCTTGTAAACCCTTTGGAAGCCTCAGAGTGTTATCTACAAATTTTGGCAACGATTCCAGCCTTCAACAACTGTGCCCTGGGTGGTGTACGAACCCATGAGCAGTGCGAGGAAGTTCACGTGAAAAAAATCTGCGCTGTGAACAATAGGAGTGTTACCGGTGATCAAGAAGAAACCTGACGTTTATGTGGATACCGCTACACCAGAAAATGCTTTGTTGGTGATTTTGGTGAGAACTAGGTTTTTTTTATTGACTGGGTCCATTATTATATCGGTACCACCTCGAGCGCAATACTGTAAAGTTTGTGTTGGCCCCACGCATCAGAAGCTTTATTGCGTGCTTACCGGGAAGGCTGTTCACGAGCACTCCAGGGTATTCTATGCCAGAAGTGAACTAACGTCACTCACAACGTAGTAGACTACGTTGTGTGAACAAGCGCTATTGCCTCTAGAGAATAACGTGGCAACACACGTTATTGGCGGCCATCTTGTGCAGTTGGGAGAATTTATATACAATATTATCACAAGCAAGTCGTTTGTTTACAAGCAAGTTGTCCGTGTTGAAGTGTACGGTGACATCGTTATTGAGGAAACTGCTGTTAGTTAACACGCTCTTTCCAGATGTAAAGAACTAACGCCATCATTGAAACAAGCGGCCGCGCGGAACGAGGGAGAGGAGGGGGGCCACGCCCCCAACCAGATGGCACACTGCAGGCAATTAAGTGCGAGCGGAGCGAAACTGTAGTTAGGCGCCGTTGCCTCGGGACTACACGGAAGTTACCATAGGGCCAACAGCCAACAGAAATCAAGAAAACAACAGCAATGCCAGACTGAAACCAATCGCGAGGGGCAGGAGAAATTACACCGAGTTGAAGCCAATATACAGATTACTTTAAGTCTCGCTGAGACAGCGCATGCAGCGCATGCGCTGCCAAGGCGAGACCTAAAAATGACTACAGAAACTCATAAATTGGGGTTCAAGTTGTGGCAGCAGAATGGGGTGTGGAGTGAGTTTTGACTCATAACGTAGCATAGAGGGTTAATATGCCTGCTGCACAGCACATCATGTAACATGCAGATCACAGATTTGTATTTTATTTAGATAGCTCAGTGACTCAGTGAGTTACTGCTTTTGTCACAGAGATCCTTTTATATATAGCTCAGGGAGCTATTAACCAGCATCAAGGAGCGGCCTGCAAACTGCAAGGCGTGGGTTTAAAAACCTATTGTTTTTGTTTGTCAATCTTTCATTATTCTAAGGTTTCTCAAAAGGAGTCCTTGGGGTAGCAATACAGTCTTATTAGTAAAGGCAATCCCAACCACTGCATTACGTTTTAAATCCTGCCTCAGGGTTTCTCCCAACCATACACTTCACATTGAATGACTACCAGTATGGAAGTTACGTAATTCATACACCTTGTAACCTTCATTGTGATTTATTGCCTCTGTAAAGCACTCTGATACCATACATTGAGATGAGTAGCACTATAAAAGAAATCATATGAAAAATTAACTAGTAATTGCTATTTAAATCGTTATTTGTGTAATTACTCATATAGACGCATCTGACATTCTCACAATGCATTCATAGCTCTTACATACAGGGGTTTCAACATAGTCAAAAACCTGCCTCCAAATCATAGTTTCTCTTATGCACTTGTGAAGTGATAATAAGCTATATGCCTTTGCTTCCCTACCTAGTATTGCCATATATGTGTTAGGCTCCCAAAACCTCCCACTGAGGATCATACTCCAGCGAGGAAGATAATCGAACAGAAGGTCTGATGGCCTTTTAAACCAGGCCTTCCTTTTGGGCCCAGCTGAAAGTGAAAAAAGAAAGCCCTCTCGCCACCTCCAAGATGCTGGTCAGAACTGAAAACAGACAATGTGTCGGCACTGCTGAATGTGTCCTGGTGTTGGAAAAAAAGTCACTGGGACAAATTCAACATTTTCCCTTGGTCCAGCCCAGCTCCTGCTCAGTAACAGCTTCCGGACCTGCCTGGATCGCCCTCATTTTCTGTGCTGCAAGTATCATATATAACTGTTCCTCCAAAGAGCCCAGAACCATGACTCCCCTAAGAGCAAACCCAACGTAACATTTTTTCAGTGAGGGCTTGCACCCATGGTGTTACATACTGGTGTAGAAAATTGGACAATTTCAATAAAAGTATTACAAAATTCAAACCATTTTAACGTTTGGGAACCCAATACAACATATTGCTCAATCTCAGATGATGAACCTTTAATTAATTTAAATAAATTAATAATTTTCGTAAAACACTTTTATTCGTTATGTTTTTTGTGTTACTCATTCCCACTTTCTTTTATGTGCATGTCGGGTTTTCTCTGCCTTTCTTTTTCTCTGTGTCTCACCAAATCTCTCCCTGGTGATTTCTTACAACCTTTTTCCCCTATCTCTGATTTTCTCTATCCGTTATGAACTACTTATCACATAGTTTATTTGTTACCCTCAGTCTATGCAGCCGCGGTCCGTGCAGGTAACAGCGGTGGGGCAGTGGGGCCGGGTAAGGGGGGATTTCGAGGGACGATGCTGAGGGAAAATTAAATAAATAATTAATTTTCCCTCGGCATCGTCCCTCGAAATCCCCCCTTACCCGGCCCCACCGCTGTTACCTACACGGACCGCAGCTGCCTCTGTTTCTTTCATATGTCTTTCTATCTTCGCTCTTCTACCCCTCCAATATAGCTCATGCGCTCCCACAAACACTCTCCCCTCTATATCTGCCTCCCCCTCCACCTTACTCGATCTCTTATTCTGTATTCCTGTAATACTGACACTCTTTTTCTTTCATGTGCCAATTCTCTCTTTCCCACCTTTGAATTCCCTCAATCTCATGGACCCATCTCTCCTCTTAAGGAGATAGAGCGTTTTTTCAGTATTATAAAGCTGGGACTTGGCCTAAGTGCATTGAAGTACTTTGCATGAGCCCTAGTTACATTACACTAGGTGAGATTCGTTTTTTAGCCACTGGGAGATTAAGAGAATTACCAAGAATCACAGGATGTTGAGCTGACCCTGGCACTCGAACCTGGTTCCCCAGTTCCAAAGTCAGCAGCTCTGGCTGTAACGTCACACCCGTGACACCTGGGACTGCTCCTTAAGTGATGGGCAAAAAGAACACACATGTACAGTGCAGGGAGGTGGGCCACAGCTCTTCAGCCTTTGTTCTGCATAACACGCTAACGCAGAGCTCTCAGGTTTCCTACATCTATACAGGAATAGCTGATCCAGTCCAGGCTTTTTGCTTTACACTTTGGTAATTAATGTGGGAAACTAACTTCAGAAATCTAGTTAACCTGTCCCAAGCAACTGTAATCAGTTTGCTTCTCCCTTGGATGCTTTATCTTTGTTGACTGGTTAAACTTCTTTAATGTCCCCGCCCGGTCTTCCCTCACCTGTATTGTCTGTCCCTTTAGCAGCCAGTGACCCAGGACATAGGCATGGCAGGGGCATACATGGTGTGCTGCTTTATGAGATATGAGCAGGAGCGGCAGGCTGACATTATGGGCACACCCAGCTCAGTAAACCAGTTCCTGCATCTTAATAAATCGACTGTCCTCTCTTTGTAAAGAAATTGTTTATGACCACAGCACCCCTGTGAAACAACACTGCACACATACTCTCAGTCCTTGCAGCTTACCAGCCTACTCTTCAAATACTACGAGGCAAACAGGGCCAGGCCATTCTGCATGTGAGCAATTCAAAATATTGAAGGAACAGGTAGTGCGGTTCAACCTCAACCAGTGGCGGCTCCTCCGCTAAGGCAGAGGAGCGTTGCCCCACTGCTGCAAAGCAGTGAAAGAAAGAAAAAATACGTGTAATGTTCTTTCACTTTTTGTGAAAGCAGAAACTCTGTGAAGGAAACTGAAAGTCTCGGTCAAAGCTCCCAAGAGACTATAATTAGCAGCTGGTTGCAGTGACGGAAAACAAAAGGGGGCTGGGATGAAACCAGCTTAGACCTTTTTACACCTAACCTCTCCTGCCCTGATGGGTTCTTTGAGGTGTAGGGAGGGAATGTGTTCTACTGCCCTAAAACCAAGTTGCATACATGGGTGGTGGTGCTGACAGGCAAGTGTACAACAGAAGCACTTTGCGCCTCCCCCACTCCCAGCATGCAGCCAGACCCCACGAGGGAGTCACTCCGCATAGATGGAAGACCCCTTATATACGAAGTAACTTCAATCCTGTAAAAGACACCAACATTTTGTTTGTCAACTAAAAATTAGGTTAAATATGCAGTTGGTCTTCACAGCCAAATAGGTTTGAGTTAGACCAGAGAGGGAACATGGCTAGTTGGTGAGGATGCATGCTCTCGTTTAATATAAAATCATCCATGCAAAATGCCATCTTCTTTCTTGAGCAGAGGAAATTTTGTAGTTCGCCGCATTCCTCAAGCATAAGCACAAGGTGCAGGATAAAATTATCTATGGGTACCTGTTGGGATAGGAATGCCCCCTGAGTGTTCCCCTGCCCTGATTGCCCAATTGCAAGAGAAATTGATATCTTGACTTCTATTTTCTTGCTCTAGCATTATGCTAATCGAACTTAAGCATAGAGGTCGGGGCCTGTCCCTGCCAATGTGAGGTACAGGCCCTCTTCTTGTGACATGGAGGGGTGCACCAAGCGTGCCCTCATAGTAGACAGTGGACTACTGTCCCTGTCCAGATCACATAAAGCGCTTGTGGCAGCGTCCTGTGTTTTGTGATTTTAAGAGTGATCAGACATTTGTTTCTGTGTCAATGAGAGCGTGGTCTACTGACCCCCCTCATGTAAAGTTCTGATGCTTTATGAAACCCAGAAGCTAGAGCTGACATCCTATGTGCATGTTTAGTGTCTGTGCATGTACAGTGAGCGTGACTTGCTTATGGTAGTGTGTGTTTGCGTACGTGTGATTCTGAGCACTGAGACCATCAGGATCCATTTTAGATACCCCAGGTTGTAGCATGACACATGATGGAGGGTGAGGATAGCTTCCCCATACAGTGTATTGAATGCATTTCTGTATCTGGAGAATGGAGACCAAGACACTGAAGAGAGGAGTTTAGAGAAAGGGCTACCTTTAGAAATTCCATGAAGACTTTGTTAGCAAGGGGCTGCTGATTGGTTCTTCCTGAGCACTGCTATTGGGTAGATAGTAAGAGTGAGGGGTGTGACTGCAGCTTCGATTGTTTAAGGTGAGGCTGTTTTTTGGTAGGACTTGCCCTTTTGTCTGTCTTTGATTACTAGTTAAGGAAGGCTGATGACTGCCAGGTGCAAATATCTCATGCTTTATTGTCCCGCATGCTTTCTCTCTTGCGGATTTATTCGCATCACTTGAGAAACGGAGTCAAACTGTGTCAGTTGCTCGTAAGGTAGGCAGTCTTCTGTTTCTTCATCTCTCCCTGTGAGCGCGTTGACACGCCAGTTCACGTAATTGCCAATCCAGTATGAGGAATACTCTAAAAGATTTTTTATGCAATGTGAAGGGTTAGCCTTCCTTTTTCACAGTGAGCGCGTTGATCACGTACTTATTATTCTAGTAGTAGGGCATTCCGACTCTACACACTGCTTTCTGGCCGCCCCTTCTGCATACGATCGTTTAAATCTTGTGCACGTGCGGTGGTGTAAAACTTTTTTAACAGCCATGTTGGCATGGATTTCATATCGGTACATGTTAGTAGACAGTCCTTGTCCCTGTCACTTTTCATAGCGCGTACGTTCAAGCACCTGATTATCTTGGTGTAGGAATCCTCACACTGTTTATAATACAACAGCTCCTGAGAATGCAAGCACTATCTGTGGGGTGAACTTCCTAATTAGCCAGGACTCCGTTGTCTAAACCACATACCCCGATATTCAGTGATGGTGTCAACCTGATACCATCCACCCTTCCTGCCTTGGGCAAGGAGTTCTGTCCTGTTGCACAGATTAAACGAATACCGCCCATTTGCGACGCGCGCAGTCCCTTTTAACTCACCTGGTGTTTGTACGAGCATGCAATTCAGTTTTAGTCCTTTCGGTACTAGAATGCTTAGATCTTTGCTTGTCCATTTAGGAGGCTAGTGACCTACCTCGTTCTGGCTTGGGGAAATTAAGATCCACCAACCTTCGTGAAGTTCAAGCTCCGACGCCCACTCATTTTTGAAGATTATTCAAGATCTATTCTTGTCAAAATTCTTTTTATTTGGCAGCATCATAGACATAAACAACAACATAGAAGCAGTGGAGGCTGTACGACCCGGGGCAAAGTAAGCAGCTAATTACAGTCCAGTTTCACATGTTGCCGGGTCATTACACCCCCCTCTGTATGAAGAGTAGAAGATGCTCGGTTTCAAACAACTAGGCATAAGGTAGTACCCTACGTAGAGTACAAGCAATCACAAACAAGGCGAAAAAAAACCCCTCCCCTCCCCAACCCTCCCTCCGCCCCTATCCCGGTGGTGGTGCTACTGCTTGCTAAGGAAGTGAGTAACGCAGGTCTAACTGTAAAGGTGGACCGTGAAAGGGAGGCCTAGCCTTTCAGTGGTGCCTAAGTGTTGATGCAAACCCTCTGCGGAGAGATCAAAATTGAAAGAGGTGCATTGCCCTTAGAGAGGGTGGACACACCGCTGAGGGCAAGCCTCGGGACAGATAAGTAACCAATGGACCCCATTTAAATTCAAAATTCTTGTATTCGTCCCGGAAGATGTCAGAGAGGCGTTCCATAGAAAGAATTCTCCTCAGGCGGGAGTGCCACAATGATAACGCGGGCGCCTCTTTCTTCTTCCATGATGCCGCAATTGTAAGTTTAGCCGCCCCTAGGCATGCCCACATAATTGCCTTGTCGGCTTTCCTTTGGTGTTCCAGGTCCGGATCTCTGATGCCCAGTATCGCCTCTATAGTCGTCGGGATCGGGTATCCCAGCATCTCCTTAATATGTGAGAGGATTTCCTCCCAGAACGGCCTAATGACCGGGCAGACCCACCAGATGTGGCGAAAGTCCCCTTGTAGACCACAACCCCGCCAGCAAAGATCTGATGTATCGTGGAAAATACGCTTGAGTTTAGTGGGGTAGAGGTACCAGTCTAGTAGTGTTTTATAGTGGGCCTCTTTCAGTGCTATCGAATGGTTGTGCCTAGAAGTATCTCCCCAAATATGTTTCCATTCCTTCCCTGTGATGTCCCTTCCCAGCACCTGGTCCCAAAAGCTCATATAGCGTGGCCTAGGAGTGTGTAGTGTGGTCAATAGCAAAGCATATAATGAGGAGATAGCTCCTTTCATGGAACCAGCTTTTAGCACCAGTCTCTCCAGAGCCGTGAGTTCTCTAGTAGCAGCCTCTCGTATGTGTGGTTGTGTAGCCCAATGGTTAAGCTGGAGGTAGTGGTAGTGTTCACTATGTGCGACCTGAAACTCTCTCTTATAGCTCTCAAATGTCAATACGTCGTAGTTATGAAATAGGTCTGATAGCTTTAAACAACCTCCCTCTCTCCAGCATTCAAAGGGACCCTCGCGTAAGGCCGGCAGGAAAGCCGGGTTGAAGTGAATTGGGGTATATGGGGAGGGGAAGGTGGTCCAACCCTCCCTCTTCGTGACCTGGTCCCAGACTAAGAGCGTGGTTCGGGTGGGGGTGCTTAGGTACACGTTCGCTGGTCTGTCTTTCTTTGGTTTCCACAGGACATCCCAGATGGAACGCCCCACTATCGCCCTGTCCATGTGGAGCCAGGGTTTTTCAGATTCTCTAGCCGTCCTTTCCATCACCACCCGCAGTTGAGCCGCCTGATAGTAAAGCGCAAAATCTGGTAGTGCCACACTTCCCTCCCCCCTAGGTCGAAGCAACACATGAAAGGGAAGGCGAGCCCTCCCCCCTTGCCAAATAAAGCTGGTGACGAGCGAGCGTAAGCGGGACATCAGGTGTCGAGGAAGCTCAATAGGAAGAGCCTGAAAGAGATAGAGAAGTTTTGGCAGAACCATCATCTTGACTGCGTTGATTCGCCCAAGCCAGGAGATGTAAAGAGGTTTCCACCTCTTAAAATCCTGCTGGAGCTGTGATACTAGCGGGGGGTAATTAGCTTTATACAAATCTCCGATTCTGGGGGTGAGGTTCACCCCTAAGTAGAGGAGGGAGTGGTGAGCCCACTGGAGGGACGTTTGGCCCTTTAGCCTCGTTGCTTCGGTGTCGGAGAGGGTGAGGTTAAGTATGGGGGATTTGGAGAGGTTAACTTTAAAACCCGCCACCAGCTCAAAGTGTCTCAGTTCCTCCTGAACCGCCTGGAGGGAGGTGGCTGGTTCCCGGAGTGTGAGCAAGATGTCGTCCGCAAAGAGAGACGCTTTGTGGTCTGTGTCCCCGAAGCGGATACCCCAGATTGCTTCATTAGCACGGAATTTCACAGCCAGGGGTTCGATACTAAGGGCGAAAAGCAGGGGGGAGAGCGGGCAACCCTGCCGTGTACCTCTGCTAAGGGTGAAGGGGAGGGACCTGTTCCCATTGACTAATACGCGCGATTGAGGAAGATGATAGTTAGCCTTGACCATGTTGAGAAATTTGTCCCAGAAGCCCAATTTGCGCATGGTGAGAAAAAGGAACAACCAATCCACCCTGTTGAAGGCTTTTTCGGCATCCAGGCCTACTAGGATGGACGGTATCTGAAATTTAGAGACTTTCTCAATGAGGTGAATAGTGCGCCGTATATTGTCATGCGTTTGCCGCCCCTTTATGAAGCCCGATTGATCAGGATGGATTAGTTCGGGTATTAGAAAGGGCGTTGGGAGCACACTGTCTCACATCACACCACAGTTCGCCCCGTTGCATCCTGGTAAATGCAGTACAAAATTAGTGCTTACTTGAAATTTAGCTGTAGTTTTTCACCAAAGTTGTTGCAGACATTGCTGTATATCTCTAGACACGTGTTTCTGGGTTCAGCCCTTCTTCAGTAGAGAGCAGCAGTAGTAGAAAGCAAAAGAAAAGTCATCTGGGGCTGCTTGAAATGCTGCCAAATTCCTCTCAGGTCACAGTACCCCTCACAGGCACACAGGTGCATCTCCAAAGCTCGTCAGCTTGCTGGCTCAAGGGAGCCTTTTGAACAGAAAGGGGGTTGGGAGCACACTGTCTCACATCCCACCACCTGTGCGCCTGTGAGAGGTACTGAGACCTGTAAGGATTGTGGCAGCCTGCTCAGCAACCCCATATAAAATTCGTTTTTATCTCTACTGATGACGGATGAAATCCAGAAACACGTGTCTAGAGATGTACAGCACTAACTTGCACCAACTTTAGTGGAACACTCCAGTAAAATCTCAAGTAAGCATGTATTACGAACTGCATTTACCATAATGCTAAGGGGTGAACTGTGCTGGGAGGTGAAGCAGTGTGCTCCCACCCCTTCCTGTTTTGAAAAGGCTCCCTTGAGCCATTTAGCTGACGAGTTTGTGGAGATGCACCTGTGCGCCTGTGAGAGGTACTGAGACCTGTAAGGATTGTGGCAGCCTGCTCAGCAACCCCATATAAAATTCGTTTTTATCTCTACTGATGACGGATGAAATCCAGAAACACGTGTCTAGAGCTGTACAGCACTAACCTGCACCAACTTTGGAGGAACACTCCAGTAAATTCTCAAGTAAGCATGTATTACGAACTGCATTTACCATAATGCTAAGGGGCGAACTGTGCTGGGAGGTGAAGCAGTGTGCTCCCACCCCTTCCTGTTTTGAAAAGGATCCCTTGAGCCGTTGAGCTGACGAGCTTGTGGAGATGCACCTGTGCGCCTGTGAGAGGTACTGAGACCTGTAAGGATTGTGGCAGCCTGCTCAGCAACCCCATATAAAATTTGTTTTTATCTCTACTGATGATGGATGAAATCCAGAAACATGTGTCTAGAGATGTAAAGCACTAACCTGCACCAACTTTGGTGGAACACTCCAGTAAAATCTCAAGTAAGCATGTATTACGAACTGCATTTACCATAATGCTAAGGGGCGAACTGTGCTGGGAGGTGAAGCAGTGTGCTCCCACCCCTTCCTGTTTTGAAAAGGCTCCCTTGAGCCATTGAGCTGACGAGCTTGTGGAGATGCACCTGTGCGCCTGTGAGAGGTACTGAGACCTGTAAGGATTGTGGCAGCCTGCTCAGCAACCCCATATAAAATTCGTTTTTATCTCTTACTGATGACGGATGAAATCCAGAAACACGTGTCTAGAGATGTACAGCACTAACCTGCACCAACTTTGGTGGAACCCTCCAGTAAAATCTCAAGTAAGCATGTATTACGAACTGCATTTACCATAATGCTAAGGGGCAAACTGTGCTGGGAGGTGAAGCAGTGTGCTCTCACCCCTTCCTATTTTGAAAAGGCTCCCTTGAGCCATTGAGCTGACGAGCTTGTGGAGATGCACCTGTGCGCCTCTGAGAGGTACTGAGACCTGTAAGGATTAGTGCAGCCTGCTCAGCAACCCCATATAAAATTAGTTTTTATCTCTACTGATGACAGATGAAATCCAGAAACACGTGTCTAGAGATGTACAGCACTAACCTGCACCAACTTTGGTGGAACACTCCAGTAAAATCTCAAGTAAGCATTTATTACGAACTGCATTTACCATAATGCTAAGGGGCGAACTGTGCTGGGAGGTGAAGCAGTGTGCTCCCACCCCTTCCTGTTTTGAAAAGGCTCCCTTGAGCCATTGAGCTGACGAGCTTGTGGAGATGCACCTGTCCGCCTGTGAGAGGTACTGAGACCTGTAAGGATTGTGGCAGCCTGTTCAGCAACCCCATATAAAATTCGTTTTTATTTCTACTGATGACGGATGAAATCCAGAAACACGTGTCTAGAGATGTACAGTAGTAACCTGCACCAAGTTTGGTGGAACACTCCAGTAAAATCTCAAGTAAGCATGTATTACGAACTGCATTTACCATAATGCTAAGGGGCGAACTGTGCTGGGAGGTGAAGCAGTGTGCTCCCACCCCTTCCTAGTTCAGGCATTAGATCATCCAGCCTGGCAGCTAAAATCGCAGAGTAAAGCTTCGCGTCGAGGTTAAGGAGCGCTATGGGCCTATAAGAGGCGCAGTGCTGGGGGTTCTTCCCGGGTTTGGGAATTACAGATATCACCGCCTCCGCCATGGATGTTGAGACCCTGGCGTCCGTCGCAATCGCATTGAACAGTTCGGTAAGGTGTGGAATTAATTCAGACGCAAAGTATTTATAAAAATGTGCTGTTAGACCATCTGGGCCTGGGGCTTTGTGGGATTTAAGTTTAGAGATGGCTTGCCCAACTTCCTCCGCAGTGATGGGAGCCTCTAGAGGCCCTGCAGCTGTGGGAAAAAGATGTGGGAGGTCCACCGAATCGAGGTATCGCTGCTGCAAGACCGTGTCTGGTGGGTTCCCCAAGTATAGTTCCCCATAAAATTCGCCAAAAAGATTAGCTTTGATGGCATCGGAATGGGTAAGGCGGCCGTCCCCATCTAGAATGCCCCCAATGAATACGCGTTCCCTCTTTTCTCAGAGCTGTCGCGCTAAGTGGGTCCCTACTTTATCCCCCTGCGCATAGGATTACTGTCGCAATTTCAACAAGGTAAACTCGGCTCTATTATTGTAGATAGCGCGCAATTTGCCCCGTAGTTTGGTGAGCTCTCGCTGAAGCGCTCGTGTGGGAGTGACCTTATGCGCTCTTTCTACGACTTCCAGTTCCTCTTCCAGCGCGAGACGCTCCCTTGCTCTCTGTTTATTCAGTACTGAGTTGAGCTGGATGCATTTGCCTCTAAGCACCGCTTTAAAAGCGTCCCAATTATTCTGTGGGGTAGTTGCCTGTGGGGTGTTGAGTGCAAAGAACTCAATGATAGCGGCTCTCAGGTCCTCACGTAGGGCCTTGTCTCTAGTGAGTGAGACTGGGAAGTATCATCGCGCTGTGCCAGGCTTAGACCCATCCCATGCTAGGCTAATGGAGATGAGACTGTGGTCTGAGACCGAGAGGGGCAGAATCTGAGCTGCCTGTAAGGGGCCCAATAAGGTCTGACTAAGAAAGATATAGTCTATTCTAGAATATGACTGGTGGACATGAGAGAAATAAGTGAAGTCTTTGGTAGTAGGGTGCAGTGTCCTCCAGGCGTCACAAAGACCCAGCGTGCTCAATTTCTGTTTAACCCCTTTGGAGAAGTTGTTGGGGGAAGCCCTGTGGGAGCGTGAACTGTCTAGTGTCTCGTGCCATGTCAGATTGAAGTCTCCCAGCAGTATCACCGGCCCCTCAGCAAAGCCACTAATCAAATCTTGTGTGTTGGAGAGAAAAATCACCTGGCCTACGTTTGGTGCATAGAGGGAGATGGATGTACAAAGGGTGCCCCTAAGTCTCCCCTTCACTATTAAGACTCTACCCTCCCGATCCATCTTGATGGCCTCAGGCTGGAATTTGGCCGTGGTGCGGAAAAGCAGGGCCACTCCGTTGTGCTTGGTACTAGCCGAGGACCGATAAATTATCGGGTATGTTTTGTGGCGTAGTCGAGATTCTTCGGCCTTCTTAAGATGCGTTTCTTGGAGCGCCACTACATCAAACTGGCGGTCGTTAAGATATTTCCAGATCTTTTGGCGCTTTTGTGGCGAGTTCAGGCCTTTAACATTCCACGATGCTATGGAAATCATTTAGAATGGTCGCCCACACTCCCTTCGCTCGTTGAACCCTCCCCATGGTGGGCTCTATGGACCGCGTAACTCACTCGTCTTAAAGGGCCCTGTCCCCCCCTACACCTCCACCAGATTCCACCCCCCCACAAGAAGAAAAAACAAAAACCCAAAACCCCCCAAGAACTACTAGCCGAGGAGCCAACGGGCTCTCAGCTCTGAACTTTGCAAAGAGAAATGAAGACATTCCGGGCGGAACGGACAAGGCCCGCCCCCCCCGTCTGCCCATGCATCGAGTACACAGAGGACAAATTGCGGACTGGAAGTAACCCAGGGTGTCAAGAGTGTCCCATCAGATTCTGATTCAAGTGTTCAAGGTGTCTGCTTGGTCCCAGCCCCGACATGCCTTCCGTCTCAGCAATAAGACACGACCGGAGCTCAACATGGGGATCGCCATGGTCCGAGCGTACCACCTCCGGGAGCTTTACTTGGGCGATCGTCTGTTGGCGGGGACCCTGTGCCAAGGTCGGGGCTCCCTCCGGGGCAACCCCGGGTCTTTGGAAGGGCCAGGATCGGAGTCCTCCGCCGGGGCGGGGAGACCCAGGATACGCAGAACCTCCTTCAGGTCGGAGATATGGTGAGATTTGTTCATGTGCTCAAAAGAGAGGCCAAAGGGGAAAGTCCAGCGGTATCGCACTCCATCTTCCTGGAGTTTGGAGGTGATCGGGCGTAGCGTCTGCCTGCGAGCCAGTGTAGAGGGTGCCAAGTCCTGAAATAAGGCGCATTTGTAGCCCTGAAACGAGGTCTCTCCCTTTTTCCTCGCCGCCCCTAGAATTACCTCTTTGGTGGAGAAGGAGTGCATCTTGACCAGGACATCTCTTGTGCGTCGGCGCTCCCCAGTCTGCGCTGCCCCCACACGATGAACCCGATCGATCGCTTCCGTTGTTGTGGGCTCAGGATTTCTGAGAAGAGGCCTACCACAAATGCCTCCAGATCCGGGCCCTCCGCTCCTTCTTCCAGGTCCCGAATACGTATATTCTCCCTCCGAGACCTGTTCTCTAGATCCTCGGCCTTCACAATCACTTGGCGGAGCTGGGCCCGCAGGTCTTGTTGCGTGTTGTGAAGTTTGGTGGAGCGGGCCTCCAAGGCCTGCGTCTGTTCCTCCATTTCCAGCACTCGGGACCCCACCGCGTCTACATCTTGTCGAAGCACCGCCATCTTCTCCGAAAGGTCAGCCCTGAGCTGGTCCATGGAGGCGCGTAGATCCTGCTTTATTTACAGGCAGAGCTCGGATTTGAAGTTCCTGGTGAGCGCCATTTGGGGGTTCAGGTCGCCGTCAGAGGCAGCTGGCCCTTTATCAGCAGCCGTGAAATAGCGGGAAACTTTATTCGACGACTTTTTAGGTGGCATAGGGGCGAAGAGTCACTCCGAGGTGGGGCCGGGCACCGTTGTCCCCCCAGCCAGTGGTCGTCGCTCCTCCAGACGGCTCCGTGAGCTGATGCCTCGTGGGGAATGCTTGGTGTCAAGGCAGGAAAGCTCTGTGATCACTCCCCGGCAGCCATGTTAAGGTCAGGCGCCCTTTAGCAGCTTCCACTGTGTGTTCGGTCGATCCCAGCCCCCCCTCTCTTCAACCAGAACTGGACAGGGCCTTAGGGTAGGTCTTCCCCCACTGATATCCCTCTCTTGTCGCTGTCGGGCTGCTGGATCTCACCTCAGGGCCGATCACTGGGCGGCCGCCATGTCAAGGTCAGGCATGCAGGGCCTCATGGTCTAGCTGTCCATCTGGCCTCCCTCCTGCCGGCAGACAAACTCATCGAGGGAGCAGCGGGTACCCCCCTGGCCGGGCAGCACCTTCTTCGCTCCCCACACGTCTCAGGCATCAAGGGCACTCACCGCTGGTCACTCGCAGTCAGGCCATCAACGTGTCACAGGGGAGTCCACGCCCGCTCTCAGCAGCACTTTCCAGGCCGCCCGGGCTCCCGCAGTGCGTTCCAGCATGCCTCGGAGCCCCGCACAGCTCCGTTTGCCGCTGGCCAGGGAGAGAGCTTTCAAGCAGGCTGCATCAGCGGTAACAGCGGGGGCAAGCACCGGGATGTGGGCAGCCGATCCATGCTTGTCAGGGCACCCTCCGTCTATCTCCGCACCATCTTGAGCGCGATCCCGGCCCTCCAGTACGCCGCCTTGCTGGGTCTCGTCTACAGCACGCAACTGGACCGGAGGGAGAGAAAGTGCAGCAGGACACAACTGGCATTAGCTGGGGTGATTTTCAAGCCCGGAGGTCCACTGTGCGCGCATTGAAGGTCAGTGGGCAGGACTCGGGGGCCGGAGCTGAAGCGGTTCATGTCCGCTCAGCCATCTTGCTTGGCCACGCCCCCCTCAAGATCTATTCTTACACCATGAAGTAAGTGCCTTTGCAACTTGCAGGCTTTTACTCATCCGCCCTTTCCCTCTAGGATTTCTGGTGATACATGCTCCCGGTTTTTATCCTAATGTGAACTCTATTTCTCTCGCCCTCTCTGACTTAGGAGCCTAAGGGCCCACCGTCTCTAACTCACCAGCCTGATTGTTCTTGCTGCTGTCAATCGGTAAACATCCATTGTCATTACGCATCCTTGTTTAGAATACTACCTTTCATCACCATACTAATATGAATTATTTAATTATCTCTAGGTGCTTTCCCCCCCTCCAATCCTTTGTCCTGATGAAGACCCCAGGCTAAGGAACAAATAACCTTTATCTCACATAGGGGTCGAAACGTCGACGGTCCTTCACAACCTTTCAAGCATAGATGACAGAAATGAACTATCTGTGTTTGCATAATGCAATGTTTGTTTTGTATTAATTTGCCTTCACTAGGCTGGATAGGTTTCAGCGATCTTTGATGTATATATTGCACATTGCCTTTCCTTCTCTACAACCCTCACAAGCACACATTCCTTCATAAGCACTCTATCCCCCCTTTTTTCAAGCACTGTTTTAACAAAATGTACAGGCAATCATGCTGTCCTCTATAATCATGCGATGATTAGAGAATAAATTGCATTTATTTGATTTGTCATGGGGATGAATGAATGAATGAATGAAAAAACATTTGTAAAGCGCGTGGTTACCCGTGGGCATCCCAGCGCTGCCTGTGGCGCCATTTAAACTTTGGGCAGATCAAGGGAAAAGAAAAGTTTTCAGTTGTTTTCTGAAATTCAGATACTTAGGTTCAAGCTGTATGTGGTGGGGGAGGTGGTTCCAGAGCTTAGCCGTGTTATATGAAAACAGACGTCCTCCAGTTCGTGATCGCCTGATCTTCGGGACTGCGATTAGGCCTTTTTTGTCAGATCTCAAAGCCCTACTAGGTCGGTAGGGCTTAATCATAGGGCGGATCATTGGCGAGCCCTTCCCGTTGAGAGCTTTATGTGCAATGCACAACGCCTTGAATTGAATTCTTTCTTGGATTGGTTGGGATGCTTGAATGATTGATTTCCTTTTCATGCAAAATTTACCTCCACTGTGACCATATTTTGCTGTAGAAGACATTGTACTGAGCTGTACAATTAACTCATGAGAACTTTTGAATCATCTCCCCTTGAGCTTAATGCTTTTCTATGCCCTGGTATAGTGGGGATGGTTAAAGTGGGATAGCAGGATCTCAACAGTGGCAAGCGGGAAGTGCATTACCGGGGAAGGAAGAGGAAGTATAGCACCGCATGGTAAAAGTATAGTGTATGATAACCATGTATGACGTATTAATTGGGTTATATAGTATTTAATTCTGCTGTGAGAGTAAAAGTATCTTCCTTTTCATAAGGATAAGCAGTGGGTGAACATTACATTTTTGTGTTTGTTGTTTGACTGTTGAGTTCTTAGCTGTTGCCTCCCACACTACCACCCTGAGAAGTCTGTGACTTGTCGCCCTCAGTACCATGAGAATCAAGGGCAGAAAGAGTTGTACTTGTTGTGCTTGGACTAGTTTGCAGAATCCTAGTAGGACAGACACCAGGTCACCAGGGGAAAACAACCTCAACCACCATGGTTGGGGCCCAAGAGTGCTTGTCAGCCTTGTAGTCCCCCGAACCAGGTCAGTCAGTGGTGCTGTCACCAGTTGCATCTTGGCCTGGAATCTCAAAGTAAATTTGTATGTGGCAGAAAAGTGGCAATGCTGTAGTCTTTGGAAGAACGTAAAATAGAAATCCCTTTTGTATGCATTTGGAAATCATATACATAGCAAAGCTGTTCAGTTTGATATTCCCACATCTCCAGAACACACAAGGAATAGAAACGAGATAGGAGGAAAAAGGGGGGTGTAGGAGGGGCAGGGCCTATGAGAAACAGACCTAGGGGAAGCGGAATAACTTGCCACTCAGCAGAGTTAATACACTACTCAACCGTTAGTATGTTGGGGCATCACACCTCGTTTGACTGGAAGCAGGAGCCGCACCCTTCTGTGACAGGACTGTTTGACAGGTCACAGTCTGGAGAGAGACAGACAGGCGCACTCTCAAGCAATAGAGAATGTCGGGGAGCCTCCATGTATGCAGGCTTGGTGTCATGAAGTCTGAGATAGGTCACCAAAGGGGCCCATATGCCCTTTCAGTGCGAGCGGGAGAGCATCAGCTCCCAATACGCATCAAGCAGCTCTTGGCAGGAAGCAGCATCCTGAAGCTACTTAGCCTTGCTAGGCACCTGCCATCTGCCCCAGCGCATCTTCACCCTACGCTTAGCCAGCAGCAGTAACATCGCCGTCAGCCGGCGGGCCTCCGAGAGGACTTCCCTAACATAGCCTAATAAAGCGAAACATGGAGAGCGCTCAGGGCAGTGGCGCTATATCGTCAAGCACTACTGTCCAAAAGTCCCGCATGCAAGGTGCAGGAAAACGGCCCTCGGCTTAGCGCAGTGTTGCATTCGCTACCAGTCCCATCCTTAGAAGCCGTACCGTCCTGTGGTATATTGTGTGTAAGTATTTAAATGTAAAACAGGCACAACAGGTAGTTCGGGGATAATTCCTTGGACTGGGAGCAACAAAACGTTCATTGTTCCTCACTAATCTCTACATTGAGGTCATCTGACCAGACCTGGCGGGCAGAGGGTGAGCAGACCGGGGCAGTCGCCTGCATACCAGCATGAATGCACGTGATTAGGTTGCGAGGGCAGGGTTAGTAAGCTGTTCCTCTAGTACCACAATCGTGGGAGCGGCTGCAGGGAACATATCATGGAGGGCACGCAGGGACGCGCAGAGCTGATAATAAGTAATGGTGTCTAACAGCGAGGCAGCGGAGTCTTGAAATACCAGCTGGGGGACAACAATTCTGCTTTCTGGATATACCGCACCAAAGGAGTCAGCTGTAGCCAGCGGAGTTGCGCCCAGGTCCCAGCGTCGGCCGCAAGCGATTGCAAAGGGTGTCCTGGGATTGGAAATGATGGGGCAAACAGGTGGTCAAGACGTGCTCTTTTCCGCAGTTTGTCCCAAGACCACACTGTGCGGGCCACTGTATCCAACTGATGCGGAACATGACTGATGGGCGTCCTAAAGAGCCGTCTGCAGTGAGCACGGAACAACATGGTCGTGCCCTGATGTTGTGTGGGGCTAATGTTGTATTTAGCCAGTAATAGGCAAAATGTGCCTAGGTGCTGAAAAAGTATAAGTCCTGGTCGGGTGCATCCAGCCCTCCCTGCTCAAATGGGAGTGTCAGTACCTCTCAGGCCACTCGTGGTTGCTTGCCAACCCATACCAATGATATAAGGTAAGAACGGATCTTCTTGCGTAAGTATGTTGGTAGAGGGAGTGGCAGGTTGCTGAACAAGTACAGGAATTTGAGGAGTATTACCATTTTCGCAATTGTCAACTTCCCGGTAAGTGACAATGGCAACTTCACCTAAGCAGCAACATGATCCTCGAACCATGTCATCAACCTGCCATAGTTTCCCCTCCAAAGTTCATCCATATCCTGGCTAAGCCAGACCCCCAGATAGCGGACCGAGTTTCGGGCCCACATCAGTGGGAAGTTGGAGGTGAAGGTCTGGGTGACATCTGTAAATGGAAATAAGATTAATTTCGGCCAGATAACAGCAATCCCTGTAATGCCGCTGTAATGACAGGGTATGTCATCCACGTACATGGAGACCAGGAGCTGCCGAGGGTGGAACGCAAGGCTGCAGTGCGAGTGATGTTGTCTCAGACAGGCGGCAAGAGGTTCCATTGCAATAGCGAATACAATGGGTAATAATGGGCACCCTTGCCTATTTGTTATCCAGTTTAATGGTACTCCTCTTATTGACCTCAGCAGGATGAAAGGCAAAATGGAATTGCCATACACTATGCTCTGTCACACTCTCACTCATTCCCTGCATCTGCAAAAGCAAAACTGGAGGTAGCTTATTCTTCTACATTGCACCATTTAGAAATGGGGTCTCTAGTTGGCAGTGGTTTGCTCCCTGTCCAAGTAGGGACCCTCACTCTAGTCAGGGTAAGGAAGTCACACAGCTAAGATAACACCCGCTCACCCCTTGGGAGCTTCGCCTGAGCAGTCAGGCTTATTTCAGAGGCAATTTGTAAAGTACACACACACCCCCCCCGTGTACACACACACACACACACACACACACACACACACACACACACACACACACACACACACACACACACACACACACACACACACACACACACACACACACACACACACACACACACACACACACTCTCTCACACACACACACACACACACACACACACACACACACACACACACACACACACACACACACACATCTCTCTCTCTCTCTCTCTCCCTCCACACCAGTTTAGGAATTTAGTCAATATTTATTTGGATAAAACAAGACCAAAAATCCAAAAATCCAACATACACAAGTCAAAATATCACTTTTAAAGGATTAAGCAAGTTTAGTCCATAGGTATCAATAGATGCATTTGTGTAGGGCGAAGTACTTTTGATACGTAAAAAATCAAAGATGAGGCAGGGTGCAGGGGAGGTGGGGTACCTGAAAAGCAAAACAATGCATTAGTTCCTTACTACGCAGGGGAGGCGATGCGTTGGTTCCTTACTGCTAGGCAGGGAAGGTGCTGCGTTGGTTTCTTACAGGCAGGGGAGATAATGCGTTGGGTTCCGGAACGCAGCCTCGGTTCCTTACTCCGGTGCGGTGTCAATGAAGAATCGGCGCCCAGGGACAATGTGTCAAAAATCCAGATGTGATGTGTCGAGTTAACAGTGACAAAGCAGGTTCTGTGTCGATTCCACAGCCGCGATGCAGGCGCTGCGTTAGAGTCGGAGCATACGTCACGGATGTAGGTGACACAGGGCTTGAAAATGATGCTGCGGCCATTTTTCTGATGCGCTGCGATGGCAAGCTGGGGCCTGCAGTGAAAGCCATGGTTGATACATCAAACGGGAACCATGCCTCAGGGCAGGCAGCAGCAATGCATCGATCTTTTACAGCGGGGCGTCGATTAAACAGATCACCGGGTGGCACTTCCAAGGGCCCAGGAACTGGATTTGGCACCACTTGGCTAGTCAGGACTCTCAGCAGAAGAGCCCAGGCACTGGCAGGTGAAGTCTTTGATGGCCCTGAGATTTCTTAACAGGAGGCAAGCACAATTCAAGACCTTGGAGAACCCTGGAAGCAGGACACAGAAAGCAAACCTTTCACCACCCCAGGACAGAAGCAGCAAGCATCGGGCCAGCACAACAAAGCAACAGGCAGATTGGCAGCCCCTCTTACAGCATCCAGCTCTTCTTCCTGGCAGAATGTCCTCAGTCCAGAAGTGTTCTGAGTTTAGGGTGTCAGAGGTCCAGGACTTATATCCATTTCTGCCCTTGTAGTAGGCAAACTTCAAAGGAAAGTCTTTGTAGTCCACAAGACCCTGCCTTTCCCTGACCTGGCTCCTGACACACACCAGAGAGCAGTGGAGACAGCCTTGTGTGAGGACAGGCATAGCCCTATTCAGGTGTCAGTGACAACTCCTCCCACCACTGTAGCTCAGGAAGGCCCATCAGCCGGGTGATGGGCCATCAGAATATGCAAGGCAAACCTCAGCTCCTTTTGTGTGACAGTCTAGAGTGTATGCACAAGAGCTCAACTGTCAGTCAACCCAGATGTGTATTCTACAGACAGACAGAGGCACAGAATGGTTAAGCAAGAAAATGCCCAGTTTCTAAAAGTGGGATTTTCACACTTACAATTCAAAAACCAACTTCACCAAAAGATGTATTTTTAAATTGGGATTTCAGAGACTCCAAACTCCAGATCTCTATCTGCGCCCAACAGAAAATTACACTTGAAATATATTTCAAGGCAATCCCCATGTTACCCCATGGGAGAGATAGGCTTTGCAATAGTGAAAAACAAAATTAGCAGTATTTCACTATTAAGGCATGTAAAACACACCAGTACATGTCCTACCTTTTAAATATACTGCTCCCTGCCCATGGGGCTGCCTTAGACCTACTGTAGGTGTGACTTACATGTAGTAAAAGGAAAGTTTGGACCTGGCAAGTGGGTGCACTTGCCAGGTTGAAATGGCAGTTTAAAACTGCACTCACAGACACTATAGTGGCAGTCCTGAGACATATTTGCAGGGCTACTCATGTGGGTGGCACAATCAGTGGGCAGGCCCACTAGTAGCATTTGATTTTCAGGCCCTGGGTACACCTGGTGCACTTTACCAGGGACTTATTAGTAAATCAAAAATGCCAATCATGGATTGTTAGAAACGGGTAGCGTGGTGCAGAGCGGGCGGGCCAAACTCCGGAGGAAATGTGTAAAGCATCCGCGCAGCACTCACAGGCGACACACCAGGCACACTACAAAAAGAGACTCCACACCAGGTAGCTTGAGAAATAACTTGTGTATTTATAAAACACATTAGAATGCAGAACACAGGTGCATATCTTCCGTGCCAGCCGGCACCGGATAACCATCCACAGGTATGAACACGGTGCCAACTGACACCCAGCAATCATTTACATGGGGTTATTTACAGGGCAGGGCCAATCGGGCCGCTGCCAGAACCATCACAACAGTACCCAAAGATAAATGGAAGTCAATAGAAATATAGGTGTAACAGCCTGTGCCTACTGGCTACCTCATGCACTTGGCACCGTCAGGGCATTAGGCCTAAACATAACCCATTATAGCATGACATTAGGCAAACTTGCATGAGGGATCTCAACATGCATAAAAACACATTATGGGCAACAATTAGGCATGGAAACATAGGAGATACACTCATCAGGGTTAGACCACCTTAGGCGGGGCATAAGCCTCAGCAATGTCCACCCTAGGAAAAAGCATTAGGCACATTAGCATAACCCTAGGTATGAACACATCTGTATAAATCACTTTAACAGGAGGCCTGGGATGAGAACCTTAGGTTAGGCATGGAAATGCAACATGCATATTCAGATTGGCATTAGCATAAAATGCAACCTTAGGCATACCATCACACTGTGCATACATAACATTAGCATTACGCAAAACCAGGTGAGCATAGAGGCACCACCATCATTAGCGACACAGCATTAGGCCTGAACATGTGGGCATGGAGGCGACACCATTAGGGTGAAAGCATGAACAACACATTAGCAATTTGGGGGAAAACATTACCAGCATAAATGCATTAGCGTAGACCCCTTAGCGCAGGCATAGCCTTAGCATAAATCACCTGTACATAAATAATAAGAGGCGCTAGGCCTCACAAGCATAAGCCCCAGTCGTCCCAATCGGGGGCACAACACTCTGAAACTGGGCCCAGGCCAACTGGCCTCTCTCAGGGGCTCAGAAGCCCTATATCCCGCAAAGTCAGGGCTGGCTGCAAGGGCAGCGAAAACAAAGGTGCGCAAAGCGCTAGGGCAGGAGGGTCCCTCACTCCTCTCTCTTTCCCTTCTGGGTAATCCAATGCCCCCAATGCGTGGCAGCTGCCCCCTGTCCTGCGGGGTAGCTGGGTAAACCCAACAAGCACGGGCGCCAACAATGCAGCGATGGGAGCCCCATTCCGGGCTCTAACAGGAATCTGCCCACAAGAACACTGGCACGGTGGAGCCCCTCTTCTGGGACTCTAGAATTTCCCAAAATGCCTCTGTCGTGCAGCTGAGGGAGGAAACAAGTACTGGGCACGTTGGATCCCCCCTCCTATGGGACTCTAAACACAACCAATGCCCTCCAAAGAATACTGGCACCGGGGGTGGGCACCGACAATGTGCCCGACATACCCCCCAACCACAGGATGACTGAGCCCCACTCACCGGCAGTCTGAGGCCCCTCTGGATGTCTCTGCAGTCTCCGGGCACCGGCAATGTGCCCCGACAGGTCCCGCTTCTGGGACCTCTCCTGGCTTCACCCTCAGCGGAGCCTTCTCCTCGTCAGCAGCGCGGAGGGGCAGGCACCGACAATGTGCCTCGGGCCCCCTCCGCCGCAGGACTCCTCCTTGGCAATTTACATATAGCGCTCACGAGGCGCTAGGCGGCAGGAAAGTTCTTGGGCTGAAATTAAGTTGTAGCGCCCACAAAGCGCTAGGTCCCACACCATATAGTGGTAGCGCTCCCCTTCACTGGCAATGAAATATAGCCCTCCCGAGGCACTAGGGAGCAGGCAGGAAGGCACAGTCACTGGAAATATAGCGCTCTCGCAGCACAGAGCTGCAGATGTCAGCTCCTCACCTCCTGGGCAATAAGATAAAGCGCTCTTCTTCTCCAGGCGCTAGCCAGCAGGCAGGGATGGTCAGTCACTTCAAATGTAGCGCTCCTCTTCTGCTGGGCACAGTTATAGCGCTCTCGCAGCAAGCAGAGCACAGTCAATGCAAATATGGCAATCCGGCAGCCCAGCACTGCAGGACCCACGCACCTTCTTCTCCTGGGCAGGGCTGGAGGCAGCGCTCTCCTGGTGCAGGAATAAGGTTGTAGCGCTAAGTCCCACAAAATAAAGTTGCAGCGCTCCTCTTCCCCTGTGGCACAGTTATAGCGCTTTAGCAGCACAGCGCTGCAGGCATCAGCTCCTCTCTTCTCCTGGGCAGACCACGTGCTCACAGGGTGCTAGGCAGCAGGCAGCCGGCAGTAAGATATAGTGCTCACCAGGTGCTGGGCTTAGGACTGCAGGAGAGCAGGCAGGCAATACTGGGCAAGATCAGCAGGCAGTGGGTACTCATCAGAACAGGACAGCAGCTCCTAGAAGCAGTCATCTCCCATAAAGTGGCACTCCTCCTGACACAGCAGTCTTCACTCCAGTAAAGGGCTCTCACTGGCCCTGTGGACAGCGGAGGGGTGCAGATGGGCACAGGGGCCAGCACACAGGCCCAATGTGGCGGTACCTCTTGGCAGAGTGTCCCCTCTCATTCAGGTCCACGCTCAGTCTGAGCACATGGAGGCACAGCCCCCTCACCCCACCTACCAGAAAGGGCTGGAAGCTTCTGGAAGGTTCCCTGGGAAACCGGTCCCAATTGGTTTAGGGGAGGTGTAGAGCACCCTGGGTGCCAGGCTTCCCTCCAAAAGCTGGGGGTGCTGGGAAACAGACAACTAGACCGCCAACTCACCTCAGACAGGCGGCACATGTGCAGACAGGAATGGCGTCCATTTTAAAAGTAACATTTTACAAAGGTGCATTTCTGCAATGGTGGAAATAAAGGTGCGTACACCATTGCACAGCATTTATTATTTTCAGCTCAGACACACCATGTCAGTAAAAAGGCTAGGGGGAAAAGCGAAAAATTCAAGGAAAAAGGGCCAAGTCCAACACAACCCCCTCCCAGCCAAAAGCCAGGGTAGACCACTCAATGCCTTGATGGGCTTCCCTGCTTGGGGCGAGAAAACGTGGATGCAGGCCCGCAACTGCAAGGGCAAACGCAGGTTCTCCGCCACTCTGGAACCCGATGGTTCCCTCTCTCAAACCTCCCTGGACCAACTAAGCCACCCCACTGGTGCTCCCTAGTTGTCCGTGGCCAGGACCAGGCGCTAGGCCGTCCAGATTTCTCTGGCCCTTGCGGTCTCACAGAGCGGGGGGCAGTAGCCCCAGGCCCGTAGTACCCGTCGGCCACCCTCCTTCTCCTCCGTGCAGTGCCAAACTGCCACTCGTCCTCCCACCTAGGGTCCGCACCCTCAGGTTGACCAGCAGTCCGGGGCGAGGCTCTCCTCCCCCTACCTCTCCTTCTGGGGTTCCGCCCTCTCCTCCCATGCGGGACACCCTCAGACCACCACTCTCTCACTCGTCCAGGGCCGTGGCCCTGAAACCGATCCCCCAACCCAGGGTCTAAACCCTTAGGTTGAACCGGTGCCAGAGGCGAGTCCTCCCTCCCTCTGCACCCCCTCCCAGAGTTCTGCACCCTCCCAACTGGAGTAGCACCCCTGGAAGACAACACTGCTTACAGACGTCCCTCCCGCCAGGTCAGGCAATACCTGAACCGGGCCTCCCAACCCAGGATCGAAGCCCTGTGGTTGAGCCGGTGCCAGAGGCGAGTCCTTCCTCCCTCTGCACCCCCTTCCAGAGTTCCGCACCCTCCCACCTAGAGAAGTACCCCTGGAAGTCAAACCGGTAGGGACCCTGATTACAGGTGTCCCACCCTCCAGGTCAGGCAGTCCCTGAACCTGGCATCCCAGCCCAGGATCTAAACCCTGCGACTGAGCAGACCCCAGAACCCCTGGAGCTCTGATTACAGACGCCCCGGGTTCTCCCGACACTAGGGGATCCCCTTCCATGGATGGCCTCTCGGGACAGCCTAGGCTCCCAACCTGGGGTTCCCTTATGGAACTCTCCAGGCCCTGAGACTGCGATTGGGGCACCTCGGGACACCTCCCCGTCTCACTCCTTCCTGTAGATAGGACGTGAGGCCCTACAACCCTCTCATTACCCTGGGACCTAGCTGGGCTACTCTGCACTCCTCCCCCCTCCCGGGGTGGGAAGATCCCTGAGCCACTCCCTTCTGGATCACTCCCCAGTGCCTCCTCAGACACTCTGGCGCTCACCCAGAGGTCTGCCTCCCGTGCAAGCTCCCTGGGGTCAGAGAGCCCACACTGCAACAGGTGGTGGCGCAACCTTGGGAAACAATTCCTTAGCATGTGTTCCTTGATAACTACATGGAACAGCCCTTCCCAATCGATCACTGCGCCACACACCATCCACTCCTCCAGTGCGGTCCAACACACGTCCACATACTCCCCCCAAGACTGATGGGACAGTTTCTTGCCGCCCCTAAATTCCAACCTGCCCCCCTCCTCCTGGGGATCAGGCACCATCTTCCGGGCTCTGGGAGTGGGACTTCCCACACTGGAATCACTCTCGCTGCCACCACTGGATCCCACCCTCACTGGTGAATCCAGACTCCTGAAACCACTCTCAGGGGACAACCTACCCTCCTGAGCTAGTCTCTCCCTGGCGAAGGCCCTCTCCGCCTCCGCCATCCTTTCCTGTGCAAGGACCTTTTCGGTCTCCAGCTGTTTCTCTTGCACCCTCAGCTGCGCTAACTCCTTGGCGTGCTCCAACCTGAGCCTCTCCAAAGCCAGATGGTGCTCCCTTTCTTCCCTCCTATCCACCCACTCTTCTGGGGACAGGGAAAGGGGTGGGGCAGTGCCCCCGGGGCTGGACCCAGCACGGGACTCCCTGTCTATGGGGTCCTCCCTACTTACTGGTGTCCCCGCCCTGTCATCTTCTTCCTCCTCAGTGTCACCACCCTCCAGGGTTATGGACTGGGCACCCTCACTCTCAGAGTCCTCCTCACACTCGAGGTCCTCCTCCGGGTCTCCACCTAGTCCACCATTTAGATATGCGGAGGGGTAATCTGACAGGTCCCCACAGCGCTCTAAAGGTTCCCCCTTTTAGGGCCTCATAGAGGAACAATTTTCTGCGGAAGTCACCCTCTATTGGTATCCCCCTTTCTCTGCAGAAATCCATCACTTCCTCCTCAGTGTACTCCCACAGTTCATCCTCATCATAGAGTAACCCCATCTTGGCGAGATACACAGATACAGTAAACAGGGAAACAAAATTCCACAGTGACCCTTTTAGGAGGAAAGGTAATCAAACAAAATAATCCCCAAATCTGTGATTATTTCAACTGCTCAGTTTGCAGTGCAACCCGTTGTCGCTGTGGTACTGCGCAAACACAAGTCCTATCCCACCGCTGAGAACCAATGTTAGAAACGGGTAGCGTGGTGCAGAGCGGGCGGGCCAAACTCCGGAGGAAATGTGTAAAGCATCTGCGCAGCACACTCACAGGCGACACACCAGGCACACTACAAAAGGAGACCCCACACCAGGTTGCATGAGAAATAACTTGTGTATTTATAAAACACATTAGAATGCAGAACACAGGTGCATATCTTCCGTGCCAGCCGGCACCGGATAACCATCCACAGGTATGAACACGGTGCCAACTGACACCCAGCAATCATTTACATGGGGTTATATACAGGGCAGGGCCAATCGGGCCGCTGCCAGAACCATCACAACAGTACCCAAAGATAAATGGAAGTCAATAGAAATATAGGTGTAACAGCCTGTGCCTACTGGCTACCTCATGCACTTGGCACCGTCAGGGCATTAGGCCTAAACATAACCCATTATAGCATGACATTAGGCAAACTTGCATGAGGGATCTCAACATGCACAAAAACACATTATGGGCAACAATTAGGCATGGAAACATAGGAGATACACTCATCAGGGTTAGACCACCTTAGGCGGGGCATAATCCTCAGCAATGTCCACCCTAGGAAAAAGCATTAGGCACATTAGCATAACCCTCGGTATGAACACATCTGTATAAATCACTTTAACAGGAGGCCTGGGATGAGAACCTTAGGTTAGGCATGGAAATGCAACATGCATATTCAGATTGGCATTAGCATAAAATGCAACCTTAGGCATACCATCACACTGTGCATACATAACATTAGCATTACGCAAAACCAGGTGAGCATAGAGGCACCACCATCATTAGCGACACAGCATTAGGCCTGAACATGTGGGCATGGAGGCGACACCATTAGGGTGAAAGCATGAACAACACATTAGCAATTTGGGGGAAAACATTACCAGCATAAATGCATTAGCGTAGACCCCTTAGCGCAGGCATAGCCTTAGCATAAATCACCTGTACATAAATCATAAGAGGCCCTAGGCCTCACAAGCATAAGCCCCAGTCGTCCCAATCGGGGGCACAACACTCTGAAACTGGGCCCAGGCCAACTGGCCTCTCTCAGGGGCTCAGAAGCCCTATATCCCGCAAAGTCAGGGCTGGCTGCAAGGGCAGCGAAAACAAAGGTGCGCAAAGCGCTAGGGCAGGAGGGTCCCTCACTCCTCTCTCTTTCCCTTCTGGGTAATCCAATGCCCCCAATGCGTGGCAGCTGCCCCCTGTCCTGCGGGGTAGCTGGGTAAACCCAACAAGCACGGGCGCCAACAATGCAGCGATGGGAGCCCCACTCCGGGCTCTAACAGGAATCTGCCCACAAGAACACTGGCACGGTGGAGCCCTCTTCTGGGACTCTAGAATTTCCCAAAATGCCTCTGTCGTGCAGCTGAGGGAGGAAACAAGTACTGGGCACGTTGGAGCCCCCCTCCTATGGGACTCTAAACACAACCAATGCCCTCCAAAGAATACTGGCACCGGGGGTGGGCACCGACAATGTGGCCCGACATACCCCCCAACCACAGGATGACTGAGCCCCACTCACCGGCAGTCTGAGGCCCCTCTGGATGTCTCTGCAGTCTCCGGGCACCGGCAATGTGCCCCGACAGGTCCCGCTTCTGGGACCTCTCCTGGCTTCACCCTCAGTGGAGCCTTCTCCTCGTCAGCAGCGCGGAGGGGCAGGCACCGACAATGTGCCTCGGGCCCCCTCCGCCGCAGGACTCCTCCTTGGCAATTTACATATAGCGCTCACGAGGCGCTAGGCGACAGGAAAGTTCTTGGGCTGAAATTAAGTTGTAGCGCCCACAAAGCGCTAGGTCCCACACCATAAAGTGGTAGCGCTCCCCTTCACTGGCAATGAAATATAGCCCTCCCGAGGCGCTAGGGAGCAGGCAGGAAGGCACAGTCACTGGAAATATAGCGCTCTCGCAGCACAGAGCTGCAGATGTCAGCTCCTCACCTCCTGGGCAATAAGATAAAGCACTCTTCTTCTCCAGGCACTAGCCAGCAGGCAGGGATGGTCAGTCACTTCAAATGTAGCGCTCCTCTTCTGCTGGGCACAGTTATAGCGCTCTCGCAGCAAGCAGAGCACAGTCAATGCAAATATGGCACTCCGGCAGCCCAGCGCTGCAGGACCCACGCACCTTCTTCTCCTGGGCAGGGCTGGAGGCAGCGCTCTCCTGGTGCAGGAATAAGGTTGTAGCGCTAAGTACCACAAAATAAAGTTGCAGCGCTCCTCTTCCCCTGTGGCACAGTGATAGCGCTTTAGCAGCACAGCGCTGCAGGCATCAGCTCCTCTCTTCTCCTGGGCAGACCACGTGCTCACAGGGTGCTAGGCAGCAGGCAGCTGGCAGTAAGATATAGTGCTCACCAGGTGCTGGGCTTAGGACGGCAGGAGAGCAGGCAGGCAATACTGGGCAAGATCAGCAGGCAGTGGGTACTCATCAGAACAGGACAGCAGCTCCTAGAAGCAGTCATCTCCCATAAAGTGGCACTCCTCCTGACACAGCAGCCTTCACTCCAGTAAAGGGCTCTCACTGGCCCTGTGGACAGCGGAGGGGTGCAGATGGGCACAGGGGCCAGCACACAGGCCCAATGTGGCGGTACCTCCTGCCTCACCCCACCTACCAGAAAGGGCTGGAAGCTTCTGGAAGGTTCCCTGGGAAACCGGTCCCAACTGGTTTAGGGGGAGGTGTAGAGCACCCTGGGTGCCAGGCTTCCCTCCAAAAACTGGGGGTGCTGGGAAACAGACAACTAGACCGCCAACTCACCTCAGACAGGCGGCACATGTGCAGACAGGAAGGGCGTCCATTTTAAAAGTAACATTTTACAAAGGTGCATTTCTGCAATGGTGGAAATAAAGGTGCGTACACCATTGCACAGCATTTATTATTTTCAGCTGACACACCATGTCAGTAAAAAGGCTAGGGGGAAAAGCGAAAAATTCAGGGAAAAAGGGCCAAGTCCAACATGGATAAACAAATCACCAATACAATTTAGACAGGGAGCACTTGCACTTTAGCACTGATCAGCAGTGGTAAAGTATCCAGAGCCCTAAAACCTGCAAAAATGAAATGCAGCACAAGTCAAAAACAGGCGGTCAGAGGCAAAAAGACTGGGGAAACCACACCAAAAGATGCCAGGTCTAACAGCACCCAAGACATGGAATGACCTCCCTCAGCACATCAGACCCTCACCCTGCCTTCTTGAGTTCCGCGTGAAGCTGTAGACCTGGCTCTTCATATAAATAACTTGGGGACCTCAAACCTATTTACCTGCCAAAGCGCCTGGATACCATTTCGGGTGATTAGTGCGCCATACAAATTAATATAACATAATTTAACCTGTGACCATTTGGTGAGACAGGGGGCCCTGCAATTGATGCATTAGTCCACTGAGCTACCAAACCCAGCTTAATGCAATGAAGGGTTTAAGCATCTAATAGATTTGCTTCCTTGTAGGACAATTTCAGTAGCACATGATTAAATATGTTTGAAACGATGAGAAATCTGTTCAAATGAGAATCGCATTAGGTGAAGATAGTTATGCTGGTTTTTGTTGAAATTTGTTCACTCATACTTTTTTTTTTTTCCAGTGTGACGACTTGAATGCGTGCCTGGGATTTTTGTAGACCAACAATTTTATAAGTAATAAGGCACATTCTTTGGCCCTGATGAAGCGACTCTCATAATTGTACAAGTCGCGAAACACGTGTTGGCCATTTTACATTTTTGTATGGAAGTGAAAGATCTCAATAAAATACCAAACTCAATAAAAATATTTACAAAGAGTCTGATTTGATGCTGAAGGAATTTCCACTTTTTAACACATTGAATAGACCTTGTCTTTGAACGTTTTAAACAATAACCACTGTTACCTGATGTATAAAGTATGGATGCCATGAATGCTTATAGGTGTTTCGCCTTGTACAATGTGTTGCCTCTGCGCAGATATATGTTGTAGTACTCAGCTAATAAAACACCCCTTCTTTATCTTGATCCTTATTTATTCCTCTGGGCACTCAGCTACATGATATAGCTTACAAGTAAGAAATAGGTGTCTGCAGAGGTGGGTCGCCTGACTGGAGGAAAAAGCCAAATAGCATAAAACACCCCCAGGTCTTGGAAAATAACAGCAGTAAATTCCCAGTCCTAGCAGATGAGGAGAAACCCCAAGGAAAAATTAGTCAGTAAGACTAACTAACCAAAAGATCCTCAGAGGCAGAAAGGTCCCAGAATCAGCGAATTCCAGCAGGATGATGAACCATTATAAGATAAATCCGACTGACTTGTGACGCAGAGGAGAGCAGATTTCATCCCTTTTTATAGGGAGACACAGGAAATAGGAACAGGAACCTGAAAAGCAGAAAGTAGTGCCATCTTTGGTTGCTGGTTGTCACTTTCCATTACATATAATGGGGAAGATGTTAGTTAAAAACGTATTGAGGCTAGATTGTAGGGCGTGTCACAATGTTCCATATTGCTCTTTTAAAACCACTGCAGTCCTTTCCAGACCGAGACATCCACAAGGAAAAACAAATATGGTTGCCGCTTCTCTGATGCGACATGCAACATGACCGCGGCCTGACTCCGAAGGGGAACAGAGAGCAGAAAGACGGCATGCATGTGGAACTCTTTCTGATACTACCAAACGCCATCGACTGCGGAGTGTCTCACACCCCCCATCTGATGAATGGGTGAGTGCAGGAAGATGCCAGCGCAACTGTGACCCATGCAGCAGCACAAAAGCAATTTCCTGTGCCTCCTAACTTTATCAATTAGAATGTCTGCTAGTTGAAGTTACTTTATTATGGCATTCCTTTGGAAGCTCAGCCTGATGCATTTACAACAATATGGCGCATTCCTGGATTTGTCCCTGCGCAAAAAAGAAGTCTACCGCCAGCGCAGGCACCCTTGCACCGTGGTGCAAGGGTGCCCGCGTTGCAGGGATGATTGTTGTTGTGCAGGAAGAAAAACCATCCAGCAAAAAAATTACCTTCAATGGTGTTTTGCTCCTTCCATGTGTGCTTCAGAATGCAGCGCACATAGAGCAAAAAACAAGGAGAAATAAAAGTATTTCTCCTCATTGTGCACTCTTACGCCCCCTGGGGAGGTGTAAGTTTTTCGCGCTGCCTCAGATTTACAGATCTTTGTAAATCTGGAGCAGTGAAAAAAGCAATGGGCGTTGCGTGGAAACACCCACAGCAACAACCGTTGCATACCCCTTTGCAGCAGAAAACTGCATTAAGGAGGACCATATTTACAAGGCGGCCTTAAGCCACACACACTAACTTGGCGGCGCCTTGTAAAAATGGAGCAGGGCACAGCGCCACCGGAATGTCAGAAAAAGTGATGCCCTTATAAATATGATCCGTAGCCCCTAATCTGCTTGTTGATTAATGTGTAATCAGCATCTCTTTGCATGTTATTTAAGTGATATTTTCCAAACCATTGCGATAATGACAATTGTTTTCTCTAAATTTTCGTGCTCTCTTTTTTAATACTCGGATTTGTATAGCACAGCTAATCACCGGTGAGGGTCTCTGGGCGCTGTTCCTAGGCACAGGGAGATTGAATGATTTGCCCCAAATCACAGGATGTTGAGCCGACACCGAGATTCAAACTTGTGTCCCCAGCTTCAAAGTCGGCAGCTCTGGTCGTTACGCCACACCCTCTCCCTTATCTCCCAAATACTTATATTACACATCCTGAAAAAACCGATAAGAACTGGTTAACTGGATTTTCCACTGAGTAACTGAGATAGAGCCATTGTATACATTGCTCTTCCCTGGAACCTCTTCTCAGTCATACCGTTGTTTAGAGGCATGCACGGCTATTATTTCAAGTTACAGTTGGTGACCAATATTGTTCAGATGGCCGCAAGAGTAAGGTAATAATTGTCTTATTTTTGTCTTCCTAAAATATATTTTATTGAAATACAAGCTGTGCCTTTAATCTCATGATTTAGGAGCAAGGAGGCAAGAGAGTACAATTTCAAGAAGAAATGCAGTGATAGGAAGCAAAGATTTGTAACTTGCACAGCTTTCTTGAGGCTGAAATAACTTGCCTGCTGTTTGCACCATGTGCCTATAATTATTAGCATGCTGCTCATGAAGCATACATAATTGTTCTTGAGATGCTATTGAAAAAGGAGATACATATGCTTTAGAAAATCAAACACAAACGGAACTTTTTCGAAACCTTAAGAAAAGAATGAATAGCCAGACCAGGCATGGGTTTACATCGGTGGCAACTAGAAAATGGTCAAACTTGTGGGTGAAAATACAAAGGGCCTGATTTGGTTTGGTGAATCCGTGGCATTACAAGTGCCATAGAATATAATGCACTTGTAATGGGATAATGGTCACATTTGTGACGGAGTATCCCATCCGTAAAACTCAAAATTAGGCCCAAAATACTGGCCAACCATGCACAGGTGGTTTTGAATGGGGTATTTTGTTCCAAAGGGATTCATTTTTCAAAAATGTGCAGTGTCATGCAATTTACCGCACAGATACAGAAGGACTTTACTCATAAAACTACAGATTTTACTGCCAATGTAGTAGGGACTTATATAAAATGTTCAAATAGTTCATGAAAAGTTATAAAAAATCCCAAATATATTAGTTGAAAAGCAATTGGTTTAATAGGCATGTCAAATAATTTAGGGGTTCAATTTGATGTGTCTTCCTATCATTTTCCATAAGTTTTTACACATTTGCACTCGCTTCTGCTTTTCACATACCCCTTCCAAAGACAATATTATATGTTGCACAGCTCTCACAATCTCATTCACTTTACAGCTGTAAGAGATTGGATTAATATTTGGGGTGGGTGACTACCCATTTCAAGGAATCAACACAATCTTTTTCAGTGCGAATCCTCAAAGTCACCGAATTAACCTAAGGTCAACCCCATGGAAACTATGGCACATGGCAAGCAGGCTTACCTTAGGGCAATGTGTAAAGTATTTATGCAACCCCAAAACAATAATAAAGTTGAAATAAAAAAACGATATAAAATCCAAACCGAGTTAGAAAAATAGAGTAAATTTTAATAAATAAAATGACACTACAAGGGCAAAAATGACAAAAATCATATAAGGGGACTGGAGATATGATTTTTTTTACAGTTTTAAGTAAAAATAGGGGAAGAAACACAAAGTGCTAATGGTAGTCAATGGTCATGGTTGACTGGGACGTAGGCACAATTTGACGCTGACCGCAATGGATAGAGGGTTGGATAAACCAACCAAGTTCATCCTGGTCAAAGATTTTATCTTCTAACTTTAGTCCTTTTAAGTCCCACTCCACCACAGGAGTACACTTCTGAAGTCCCCAGTACATCAGGGGAAGCATTAACTGACTCACAGGATTTCGGGCAGAGCTCAAACAGCAGGATCCAGTCCAGGTCCAGGTGACCAGCTACAGTAAAAGGCCACTTGTAGCTTTTTATGTCCCTGCAGCTTTTTAGGAGTTTAGGCTTATGGCCCTTGGAGACTGCTACTTTGTCCTGGGTACATGAGGGACAGCTCACCAAGTCCTTTAGGGCTATTCTCCTGTCCCAGACAGCAGGTTCAGTCCACTTCTGATCTTCTTCAGGCCCAAGAGTGTTCTGAAGTGAGTGCCTGGAGATGCCACATTTTTGCCTGGCACAATCTAGTGGGAAGGAAAGACTCCTGGGCACACCCTAACCAATGGGGTAAAAGTTCCCAGAGCCACCCATACCCACTTTGGGCATTTTCAAGATGGTGGAAGCCTTTGGCCACACTAAATGTGGGCGCTGAGGGATGGGGGTATGTGTGGGGCATGCATTGTAGTAATCATAGCCTCCTACCACATCTAAAGTAAAATCCAGTTTGGAGCAGTAATTGTACCCCAATAAACCCAGAGGCAGACGTCTGGTTGAACAAAGTAGGGTTTTCCAGAAACCATACTGTAGATGCAAAATAATTGTTTTGGCATCCTGTTTTTATCCTTTGAAGTATGCCCCAAGTGGTATTTAAAAACCTAGTAAACTTGTCATTCAGGATTTGACATTCAAGCAGGATTTGGCACTGTAATGTCAAAGGAGGCCTACTGTGATTGGACTGCCTGGCTGGGGGAGAAAGGAAAGTCCTTGCCCAGGTATCAGCTAACATTTGCCTGTGACAGCGGAGGCCTCTTTTAAGTTAATCCAGTTCCTGTGCCCTACGCCACTGGTCATCCTGTTAAAGGAACAACAACACCTCCCCATACTCAGGTCTTTGTTCTGTGCTCTGGGTGCAGTTTTCACAACTCTTCAAATGCTAATTACTGGCTGGCAGAAGGGGGAGACCAAATGTAAATGAGCCTGAGGCAGAGAAAAGGTAACTTTTTAAAAGTACCTTTTCCTTAATATTTATCAAAACTCTTCTCCATTGAATTGGATGGTTTTTAATAACTATTAAAAATAATTGTTTACTTTTTTCTAGCTGTTTTGTAATAGAAATTAGCAATGTTAAATGTAATAATGTAGTCCTGTGTTTTCCTATGGAACAGTCTGCCTTTCTACCATGAAAATAGCTCTTTTAGGGCTTTTTCACTGTAAAGACAACATGTCAACATTAAATTCCTACATGTCCTACTTTTGAATACCATGCACCCTGACTTATAGGCAATAAGGTCTACATAGGGGTGACTTATACATATTTAAAAGGAATGTTTTGACCTATCAAAGGGGGTTATTTTGACAGGTCGACTGCACAGTTTAAAACTGCAATAACTAGGCTACAGATTGTAAGTTGGCAGTGATGTTTGCACTGTCACTGGAGTGGGTGGCAAAATGGGTGCTGCATTCCACTAGTGACATTTAATCTACAGGTCCTGGGTACACTTTGTACCATATACTAGGGACATATGGGTAGGTTAAGTGTGCCAATTAGGGGTAATACAATTGTACCATGTTCAAAGGGGAAACACATAGACTGGGGTACAGCCCACAGAGTTCTACAGCCAGCAAGAATATAGGATCCAGTAAAAGGTGAAAAATCCCGGGTTACACTGTATAACGGGCACATTTTACTCCAACAGCAAAATCATCTGTCTTTTAAAGAGATCTTACAGGTTCAAAGAGCAGATATATTTATTACATCAATTTTACGGACTTCAGTCTCAATGAGCAATTACACATAGTATCCTATTTAGATCATGAAATGCCTCAAAGTAAGTCCCAAAGTTACTATCATAGCAGCAGTAATGTGTCCTCTGCCACCAATGAGATTATACCATAAAACCAACATTATGATTTCCCAAATGAGCAACACTTGACACTCACAAATCACATCTCAGGCTCTCGATCAGATGTCAGTTGTTACAATCATATATCAAGGTGCCGCCACCATATGTCAATCCTTACCACAGTGGTGCCAGACTTTCAACCTATGCAAATATTTTCTATCATGATCCAGGGTACCCGCCCCATGGAAACATGCTAAAGTAATCCCTCTGCTGAAAAAAAATTCTCTGGAGGCATCTAAATCAGAAAATTTTCACCCCTTCTCCCTCCTACCTTTTCTGGCTAAAATTACTGAATCCCATATCAATTCTATTTTAACCAAATTTGTGGAGACCAATGAAATCCTGGATTCTTCTCAGAATGGTTTTAGGCCACGCCACAGCACCGAATCCACCCTGCTGGCGTTATTGAACATTTGCGTGGCTCCCTAGATGAAGCTCTTCTGCTTTTATCCAACTCGATCTAAGTACCATGTTTGATACTGTTTCGCATGAGATCCTGTTGCGCCGCTTAGAGGAGATTGGTATTGGAGGAGCAGCCCTAACCTGGCTCACTTCATTTCTCTCTGAGAGATCATTTCAGGTTGTTTCTGCCCCATATAGCTCTCAAGTGCATACTGAAGGTTATAGAGGCCCCCAGGGATCTTCTCTGAGCCCCACGCTATTTAACATTTATATACAACCTCTGGCGGTGGTGGCAAAAGCCAGGGGGCTTTCATTAGTATCCTATGCTGATGATACTCAGCTCGTGATCTCCATCTCCAACAGCGCTAATCAGAATCTGATTACATTTCATGATGACATGGTGGCTGTTGCTGATTGAATGTCGGCCAACTGTTTGCTGCTAAACACAAACAAATCGGAAATTCTTCTCTTAGGAAGAGATATTCATCTATGGGGTGATCAATGGTGGCCCACCTCATTAGGGTCAACCCCCCGCCCAAGGAGGCAGTAAAAATCCTGGGTGTCTGGGTCGATAGAACGCTGACCTTTGAAGCTCAGGCGAAATCAGTGGTGGGTGTTTGTTTCCAACTTCTACTAGGGCTCAAACCTATGCTTAGGTTCTTTCACTCACAGACATGCCAGGTCATTATCCAGTCCACTATACTTTCCAGACTGGACTTTTTCAACACCTTATATCTGGGCGCTAATAAGACAGTTATTAGAAGTCTTCGGATGGCCCAAACGCTGCGGTGCGATCTCTATTTGCACTCCCTAAGTTTTGCTCAGTCTCCAGATTCATCCACAGGTTGCATTGACTCCCGGTGGATAAGAGAATCCACTTCAAGGCACTGTGCATTGCACACAGAATCCTTACTTCTCAGGCGCCCCCTATCTATCCAACTTAGTACATCCATACGTCCCTCGACGTGAGCTGCGTTCAGCTGATCTCCATCTGGCTTGTGTTCCTTATGTCAGAAGAACAAGAGCGGGAGGGTGCTCGTTCCCTGCTAAGGCGCCGGCCCTTTGGAACGCTCTCCCGGTGACCATCAGAATCATCCAGAATCAGTGGTCATTTAGAAAGGCCGTAAAAAACTTGGGGGCATATTATCAAGGGCTTTATCGCCGCTTTAGCGGCACTTTTTGCCGCTAAAGCGGCGATATTTTTAACGCCCTATTAGCAAGCTGTCGCTAACAGGCGTTAGCGACAGCTTTCAGGCGTTAGCGGCCGGGTTTTACATCGCCTTGCATGTCAGCGATAATTATCGCTAATGACATGCAAGGTTGGCGTTCCTCACTAAAAGCGACTGTAAACAGTCGCTAACACAACTAACCCCTATTAACAAGGCAGGCGAAGCGATAAAATAAATCGCGCTAAGCGCGTTTATCGCTAGATTTTAACACCTGCTACTGAGGATGACTTACCTGTTTAAAGTATAGGAGGTGGATTGTCAGGCTGAATCCATCCTTGCGTTAATGCGAGAATATCGCTGCTTTTCCAGCGATATTCTCACATTTTGCCGCTATCGCTGGAAATTTTATCGCTATGGAGATAAACCTTGTTAATAGGGTGTTATCTCAGCGATATTTTCCAGCGATAGGCGGCGTTAAAAAAATACGCGCTAAGCGCGGTTAGCGATAAATATTGCTATTCCTTGATAATATGCCCCTTGGTTATTTCCTGCCAAATTTCTCAACCTTGTCTCACCTCCCGAAGTCTGTCCTGGAACTAGCGCTGGGGCAGCCATGTACTTTACAAATTTATTAACATAACATAGCATAACATGGCTCGCAAAACATTCCCAGATCATTACCTTACTTTGGAGTGGTGGTTACTTACTAAGGCAGGGCCCTAATGGACCTGCCGCCACTGGTCAGCATCTTCCAGTCCACTTACTAGCATCTATTCACCGATAAATGAATGTGCATTTGGTGTCGATAATAGCTGATTTGTGACCATTTGCTCGAGTCATAAAAAACACACTCATCAGCACTGCATGTAGCTATCTCTGTGTCCTTGTAGATTCTGAAGGACTGTGAGATACAAAAGTATGCACAGGCTGCCAATTAGATCACATGTTTACCCAGGAAACACTTAAAATTAGGACCATTACTGCTAGCATAGATTTATTCATGCTAATGTTTACCATTCTTTAAAACATGTGATTTACTGCAGTATTGTACCATACATATTTTTGTCAGTTTCTTTTGTAGTTAACTTCTTTGTTTTCCCTGCATAGAGCCTGACCTTGCAGTTCTCTTTTTCCCCTCCAGCAGCTCTCCCATTTTCCTTCAGTTCTCCTTGTTGCCTGGGCAACTCTGAGCCGACTAAGAACACTGAAAACCGTTGGAGAAAGCCTGCTCATTATCAAGAGTGAAATTGTGTTTTATTGGGAAGATTAGCTTCGATTCTGAGGTAAAGGGTTTTTAGAGGACACCCTATACCATGTCCATAGTAATTCATGCTTATGCGTCTTAATTACAAACAAGTTCTTGGATCCCGTGAGCTACACACCAGTCAACAAACACTCATCCTGGGTTAGAATACAGGGGGAGGTTGGTATGTTAGTGGTAAAACTATCACCAATTAGTTTGATTGTATATTATTCAGCCTAAGGGTGGCAGGGGAGGAGATTTCAATTTAGAACGTTCTGTATTATAAATATAATGGGGATCCTAATTGTAGTTATTCTCAGAATGCAAAATTTGCAAGAGTGCGTATGCAGCGTTCACAAGGTGCATTATCTCATGGTGGTTGATAATATGTTACTAATGAGCATTGTTCAAAACAAACTTTACACCAACATGGCATAACATCTTTCTGTGTTCTTCTCTTTTCTCTACATCACCCTTCTCTCTAACCTTTGTTCCCCCGTCTACTCATATCCCCTCTTTTTTCTTTTCTGTTCCCCTGTCTGCTCTTTAAAGTGGTCACATAGCGCATAAGAGATTTGCAAATAGCACATGACATAAGAACAGAGACCCCAAGCATTCCCAAATATACCCACATAAAGCTCCTAACAATGTCCCTCTCCTCCACAGACACGGTTGCCATCCCATAATGCACCATTCATTCGCCTATACCACTTGAATGCTGGTATTAGCGAAATCCAGGACAAGGATGCCTTTTATGATGCCCACAGACGATAAAATCAAAAAGCATATTTGCTGGAAAGATGGTACTTGGACAACATAGTATGGTCCACAGAGTTTGTCAAAGTTTGTGCCAACAATTGTTAGAGCGGGAAAGGGAAGTGCTGTGAGGCTGAATGCTTGGAGGAGTGTTAGACCTGGCACCATTGGCGTGGGTCTCCCTTCCTTTTTTCGCTGTTGTCTCCTCTGTTTTTGCTGGTGTTAGATGCTCTGGGCGCTGTGCCACTACCATTCAGTGCCACAGCGCGAATGCTCCCTGTGTAAATATGACATGTGAATTGGTATATCCATGATTGGCTTGTTTGGTTTACCTGTTAGTCCCTAGTAGTGTGGCCTGTGTGTGCCCAGGGCTGGTAAACCAAATGCTGCTGGTGGGCCTGCAGCGCTGGGTTGCGCCACCCACAGAAGCAGCTTGTAAAGTGTGTCTCAGACCTGCCACTGCAGAGTCTGTGTGCAGTCCAGAACTGCCATCTTGGCTGTGAAGTGCACCCACTTCCCAGCCCCTGAACCTTCCCTTGGCATCATGTAAGTCACCCCTATGGTAGGGTGCATTGTGTGTGTAAGGTAGGACATGCCTTGGTGTGTGTAGCATGTCCTGGTAGTGAATTACACCCAATTTTGTTTTTCACTACTGTAAGGCTACCTGTTCCCCATAGGCTAGAATGCGCAGTTTGACTATTACATCCTATAGTCCTAACTGACCCCAGGAACATGGTAGAAAAACGAATTTAGTATGCCTGAGCTCAGAATATTAAAATACATCTTTTAGTCAAGTTTATTTTTATATTCTGTGTTTGAAAATACCACTTTTAGAAAGTAGGTATTTTCTTGCCTAAGCCTTCCAGTGTGCTCTGCTGTTATGTGTATTGGCTGTCTGGTTTTGGAGGGACAGGGCAGGCTGAGTCAGACCTGGGTTGAATAGAGAGATCTGCATTTAGAGTATGGGGAGGGGTGGCTCCTTGACCTGAATAGGGCTGTGCCTGGCAAGGTGAATGCTGGCTCCACCTCCTACTGTGTGTCTGATAGCAGACCCCCTCTTTCTGAAAGGAAGTATGCAGCCTGGTAAACAAAGTGCTCCAGGACTGACCAGAACTGGTTCTGGCTAGGCTCAGTGACTTGTAGCTTTTGAGAACAAAGACTTTTGGGGTATAAATATCTGTGCTGAAACCCCTACAAGGTGTATTGCTCCTGGATGTCAAGACGAACCTCTGTCCCTGTAACTGAAGGAATCTGCAGGAGGTGACTATCCTTGTGCTTGTGTGCTGTTTCTTGGATTGGCCTGCAGTGGTTACCATTGGACTTGGAAGAAGAGGGAAAAGGACTTTGAGAGAACTTTTATCAATCTTGCTAAAGCAATCACCCAAGGGTTAGGAGAGAGCTAGCCTCCTGTTGAAGTCTCAGGCACATCAGACTTCACCACCAGCCTCCTGATTCCTCCCAGCGAGGATTTCTATCTGCAGGTGAGGCTCCTGTGAGTTCCAGGGCCTCTAGTTCTACTACAGAGAAGAGAGTGCTGAAATCGTCGCTAACGCACGTTTGCGAGCCGCCGCAGCCGAGAGCGCCCGAAAAATCATCGCGCTGCTGCCGCCGAGTGCTCGCAACCAAAGATCGAGTCATCGCACCGAGATCATCGCTTCACGACATTGCAGCGCGGACGTCGAGCGTCCGCCATTTTGATCCCATCGCATCAGGATCGTGCTTCCTCGCGGAGCGCCATTTCTTCGCATCGCAACCCGACCGCACACGCAACAAGATCGTCGCCTCGCCTCCTCCCTTGCGGCAGGGAGTCATCGCATCAACGGTCTAGCGTGCAGAAGTTTGTCGCATCGTCTCTACACGCATCAGCAGATCGGCGCATCATCCTCCCTCGCGGCAAGGATTTAACGCATCGCCGGCCTCGCGTGCAGAAATTCATCGCTACAGCTTCTTTGCGACAATTTGTTGATTTTGCTACGAAATCCAGGTACTTTGTAGGTAAAAGGGTCGCAGAGACCACTGCTTTGAACTGAACTCCTCTTTGCACACTTGAACTATTTTTGCAGCATTTCAAGAGTAATCCTATTTTACAGTATTGTGGCTTTTTATCGTTATTGGTCTTGTGTTAAGTCTATATATAAAGATACTTATTTTTGATAACTACTTGTAGTCCCTTTGTAGTGTTCCTCACTGTGTTACTGTGTATGGTCATAAATGCTTCACACACTGCCTCTGAGATAAGCCTAACTGCTCGTGTTACGTTACCACAGGGTTGAGCAGGGGTTATCAAAGGGTGGAACCCTCTCACTCTGACTTAGGAAGAAGGGTCCCTACTTGGACAGTGGCCAGCCATTGCCAACTAGAGACCCCCATTTCTAACAAGGAGGAACTGGAGAGAGTGGTTAAAGTGTGTGTGTGCCAGTGACCGGAGATTATGAGCCTGAGGCAAGTGTGCATCATTCCCACAGTAGCTTGCAGTATGCTTGACTCTAGTGAAATGGAAAGAAATGAAGCGCTGCATACAGAGAAAGAGGAATCATAGCATAAGTGTGCTTTTAAGTGCATATATTAGCAGTTTTCGGCTGTGTGACCCTTACCACGGGTGTGCAGAGCACTTTACATACTGTAAGTTGTTGGAATTTTACAAAGAATTAGAGTTCATAAAAATCAATTTGTTGAAAAAATGCAGTGACAAAAATGGAAAAAGAAGTAAATTGTCCACATTACATTGGTATCACATAAATATATAATGACAGAGTAAGTAACATACTAGAGGTACAATTCAGAAGGAGGAGCCGAATGTATCAATTCTGGCAGTTAAGCTGGAACGAGACGCATTTGAAATCTTTTTTAAAGATCCGTAGGAGGGGTTTATCTGGATCTCACGTGGGATGGAGTTCCAGATGTTAGTAGCACTTTCGCAAAAGCCTGGAAAGAGTATGATGCTTTATGAAGACGGGTGTTTGAAGAAGGAAGGGTTTTCATCCTTCATAGTGAATAAAGTCCTTCATTGTGGTATTGCCCATGCACGACCCCACAGGGACAGAAGGAAAAGAAGCAAGGTGCCAGATCACACGCAAAGAACGACAGCCTGAATCAACGTGCAGCGTCTACCCCTCACCAAGGGGTGCCCCAGTGCAAGCAACAGCACCACTGTAGTGGTCTGTTCTTCACTCCTTGTTGCTTGGAATACTCACACCATGATGTTCTGGTTGTGAGTATTCCACTTCAGAATGTAGAAGCTTGTGTTTGAAAAGTTCAACAGTTGCTGCCTGATGGTTGCTTGAGCCGGCTGCTGCGCAGCACCTGATACGAATAAAGCTTACCTTTACAACTACCCTTCGCCTTGCGTCCAACTTACTACAATTATGATGGCGACGATCTTCAGGTGACTGAAGAACCCACGGCATTCTACGGAGTCCTGTTTCCAGTGGTGCTGTTCTCCCATGGTCAGGAGAAACGTCGAGTGGTTATAAACGTTTAGTATTTATCCTCCGCGCATTCCTTCTGGACTGAAAGGTACTTTTCTATTTCATATTTGCGGCACAGGCATAGTGAGGCTTACGCGTTACTATCTGGTCTCGTCAAAGAGGAAACCGAGTCAGGGCAGTCAGCGTGCTAGTTTTGTGATGTGCGCAAGCATAGGCGCCATCTTACTAGTACTTTTGTGAAACTTCATGCCGTACGTCATCCGCACAACGCAATTTTGGAAGCGGCCATTTTAAAAGAAGAAAACTGTACTGCGTCTTATCTACGTAGCGGCCATTTTACGAGTGCCGAACATACCGACATGTTTGTTTGTCGGGGAAAGAGATAAAGTTCACAGGTTTCAACATTTTAAAAAAAGAAAACGTGTCTACATTCTACAGTTTTAAAGGGAAACACCTGTTGAAGTATTTCCACCTTCATACGCGCTTTGCTTACACAGTGACATGCACTCCTGGCGTGTCAACGAAAACAACAAGCACTAATTCTTTGAACGGTGGCACGCACACCAGGCGTGTCAATTAAAGTTAAGAAAGAAGAGAAAGTTTAAACTTGCACACTATCATTACGGTGACACGCACACCAAGCGTGTCAATGAGCTGCATCGAGTGGGCACAAGAACGCATGCTATCTTAAACGGTGACAAGCACACCAAACGTGCTGCATCTATAATATTTGCTTCTCTAGCACTTTCAAACACTCATCTTGTACTGTGGTGACAGGCACACCAAGTGTGTCAACGAGATATTAATTCACCCATCATTTTCTATGGTGATGCACACACCATGTATGTAAAATTGTCATGCTTTGTTTGTAAGAATATTATTTCATACTTCTTCTCTCGCTGATGAAAATTTATTTCTTGATGCCAATCCGTCCTTCATATTACTTGGTTAAGTTTAAAAGGTTTTAATATATATATACTTAACAATGCAGTCAGTGTCTCCACCTCCACCTTTTCTGGAACTTCCAGGTAATCCGCCTATTTCAAGGAAGAATTGGTATGACGCTTTCGTCACTTATCTTGTTGCAATAGGTGCATCTCGTTACAGGGCAGAGAGAAAGAAATGCCTCCTTCTTCATTCATTGGGTTTCGAAGGAAGGTCTGTCTACAAACATTTGCCAGCGTTGGTACGTGCACAAAATGATGAGGACATAGATGAATTTGAAGAAGCAGTCAAAAAGTTCGAGTTACCTTTTGACGTCCAACCTAGCTTGGTAGTCATCAGGCACAAGTTCTTCAAACGTGAACAAAGACAAGGAGAAGACGTTGATGCCTTTATTTCTGTGCTGCGTAAATTTAGCGCTGATTGCCAATTTGAGGCATTTACGGAGCAACTAATTAGAGACCAGTACATTTGTAAATGTTCAGGTAAGAATATTCAGCAAAAATTGTTGTCCATGGGCAATCCTTCCCTTGAGGAAACCATTCGTATTGCGAAAAGTATTGAACTGTCTAAAGTCTCTGTTAAAGAGTTGGAAGAAAAAGTCACTACAAATGATACTGTGTCAGTTGTTAGATCTAAAGATGTTAAGAACGCTCTAGTGCCACGTCCTGATAACAAATTTTTCAAACAAACAAACGTCTGTTTCCGTTGTGGGAATCTTTCTCACTTCAAGTCGGGTAGAGGTTGTCCGGCTAAAAATGTTGTTTGCAGAGTGTGTGGAAGATTAGGGCATTTCGCGAAAGTTTGTCAAAGTGGGAAACGTGTGAGTCCAGCCACTCAGAATGTAAAGCAAGTTTCTTCGCCCTCTTCTGTTGCGAATGTGTCCATTGTGGAGTGTGCTAGTGACAATTAGAGTAACATTCAGGATGACCTGAGAGACATGGTTGTGGTTGTTAGCTAGGCGAATGTTACCGAAGGCGACATCTCTGAATGTGTGGATCCCTACGTTGATATTGGTATCGGAAAAAAAAAAGTGTGTTTGTTAGTCGACTCAGGTGCAAGGATAACTATGATCACCTAGGAATTGTTTAGTGAGGTTTGGTGCTCTCGTCCTCTGGAACCTCCTGATAGGTCCCCAGTTTCTTACGAAGGAAGGAGAATTGAACTGGCCCGTTATTTCGAAAACATCCTTGAATTCAGGGGTAGGAAAATTCATGGTAAAGTGTATGTGGCAATTAAGGGCTTGTCCATTCTTGGATGGTTTCATCAAGGACTGTTCAAGATGGTGCTCAGACCTGGGACCAAAGATCAGGTATCTCTCGTTCGTTCTGACGACTTTAAGGTTAATCTCTTCCAACACTATCCCTCTGTTTTTGGTGGGGGCCTAGGTCGATAAAGGGCTTCACACATGTCATTAGGGTTAAAGACGGTGCTATACCAATCAAGCACAGGCTAAGGAACGTTCCCTTTAGTGTTAGGAATCAATTGGAGCAGGAACTTAATGGTTTGTGTCAGAGAGGGATAATTGAGCCGATTGAATCTTCTCTATGGCTTTCTCCTCTCGTTGTTGCAAAGAAAAGAATGGTGAGCTTCGCGTTTGTGTTGACTTGCGTAGTCTCAATAAGAACATTTGGATAGATTCTCATCCTCTCCCGAAAATCTCTGACATGTTGTCTATGATCAGTGGCTCAAAGTGGTTTAGCAAGCTGGATTTAGCGTCAGCTTACCACCAGGTAGTTTTGGATCCCGCCTCTAGGCATCTTACTGCATTTGTGTCACCCATTGGTTCCTTTCAATACTGCCGTATGCCCTTTGGGTTGGCCTCTGCGGTGGCAGTTTTTCAGAGGATTATGTCTTCCATGCTCAAGGGAATAAAGGGCGTTGTCGTTTTCCAAGACGATGTTTTGATTTATGGTGAGTCGAGTGAATCCCACGATGATTCCCTGTATCGTGTCCTAGATGTCTTGCAAGAAAGGGGTGTTGTCTTAAAGAAGGAAAAGTGTGTATTTAATGTACAGAAGGTGGAATTCCTAGGCCATGTGCTTTCGGAGCATGGTGTCGAACCCAGGCCTGGTCTTGTCAAAGCTATTGTTGATAGTCCTGCCCCAAAAGATAAGGTTGGCCTGAAATCATTTGTTGGACTCTGTGAATTTTACTCATGGTTTGTACCTGATTACGCTACAAGAGTTCAACCTTTAACTAACATGTTGAAGAAGATTGTGGCTTTTGTTTGGGATGACTGTTGTCAAGAGGTGTTTGAATGGATTAAAACTCAATTGGTCAGTCCCAAGATTCTAAAGCCTTTTGATCCCAATGCTATGTGCACTATCACTGTAGATGCTAGTGGTCTCAGCTTAGGTGCAATTCTTACACAGTGTATCAACGGGACTGAACACACGTTGGGCTATGCTTCCAGGGTGTTCCGAGATGAACTTTGCTGTGATTGAAAGGGAACTTTTAGCGTGCTGGTGGGCTATCAGGAAGTTCAATGCCTACATTTGGGGCACACACTTTCAATTCCGTACTGATCACAGTCCCCTTGTTTCTATCCTCTCAGGGAATAAGCTCAAAGAACACACACCAAGGATTGCTCGTTTGTCCACCAAGCTGCTTCAGTACAATTTTGAAGTTTCGTATATTCGTGGAAACAAAAATGGAAGGGCTGATTATTTTTCTAGGTTTCCTATTGTAGGAGATGTGGATGTTGATGAAGACGATTGTTTCGTTGCCAGCTCGATTTTGAGTGACGTGTACTGTGATTGAAGAGGAATGGAGAGATGAACTGTCTAAAGATGCCTTGCTTTCCTAAGTTGTTAACTGTGTCAAGAATGGTTGGCCAAGAGAGAAAAATGCGCCGTACTCCTTACAAACATTTGTGAAAGTTTCTATCGAGCTTTCTGTGAAAGATGGGTTATTGGTGCGTGGTGACAGATTGGTTCCTCCTGAAGTGTTGAGAGCAATATTGGTCAAGGGTGCTCACGAGGGGCATTTGGGTAAAACGCTCACCAAGAGAAGGTTACGTGAATATTTTTTGTGGCCTCAAATGGACAAGGATGTTGACGTGTTCGTTGGTGAGTGTGTGGTATGTTCCAATGCTGAGAAAAGTTTTAATTTAAGAATTCCCCTCTTCAACCCATTTGTCTACCTGCAAGGCCTTGGGAAAAGATTGGCATTGATCTTGTTGGTCCTTTCAATGTGCTCCCAGCTTCATTAAGGTTTGCAATTGTTGCCATTGACTATTATTCAAAATGGCCGGAGGTACGTTTCATTGGTGAACCCAATACAAAAAATGTCATTGATTTTCTAAAAGATGTTTTTCTGCGTGAGGGGTTTCCCTCCACCATTGTATCTGACAACAGTGTGCAATTTGTTAGTCAAGAATTTGAATGTTTTTTGCGGGAAGGTGGAATATCTCATTCCAGAAGTTCACTTTATCATCCACAAACTAACGGCCTGGTGGAACGCATGAATAGGGTTTTGAATAACTGTGTGCAGTGGGCGCTCTCTGGGAAGTGCAATGTCCAGAATGTGGTTCGATCCATGTTATGGTTCTACCGCACCACACCCCATTCATCTACCAAAGTGTCTCCCTATGAACTTTTACGTGGAAGAAAACCGTGTTCCAAGGTGTGTCCTGGATGGATGTCGAAGTGGGTGAAAATGGATTCTAAGACTGATGTGGATGGTTTTGTAAGGGATAATGTTTCTCAAGCGCAATCTCGCCAGAAAACATATTTTGATGCCAGGAAAAGATCCGTACCCCACTCTGTTGTTGGTGATGTGGTACATGTGAAGATTCCTGTACACAGCAAGAAGGGGGACTTAAAGTTCTCTGATCCCTTGGTTGTGAATAAAGTTTGTGGAAATGCTGTCAGGGTGGACAATAAACATTGGTGGAATGTGTCCAGAATTGTCAAACTGTCTGGTAATTGTATTAGCAATAAGTTGCATTGTGGACGGTCTGATGTTGTTGAAGATTTGTCTTCAAATGTTCCTCCATTGGTCTGTTTATGCAGGAGCAGTAGACAACGTGTTGTTCCTAGCAGATACCGTTGATCTCTTTTCTTATCTTTCTTTGCTTTTCTTTTGGTCTGTTTACGCAGGAGCAGTTTATCATCTTTCTCTATCTTTCTCTTTTTGTTTTCTTTTACCCCTTTTTCTCTTTTTGTTTTGTTTTCTTTCTTTTTCTTCTTTGCTTGTTCGTTTATGAGGAGGAGGATAATGTAGTGGTCTGTTCTTCACTCCTTGTTGCTTGGAATACTCACACCATGATGTTCAGGTTGTGAGTATTCCACTTCAGAATGTAGAAGCTTGTGTTTGAAAAGTTCAACAGTTGCTGCCTGATGGTTGCTTGAGCCGGCTGCTGCGCAGCACCTGATACGAATAAAGCTTACCTTTACAACTACCCTTCGCCTTGCGTCCAACTTACTACAACCACCTAATCAGTAAGCCAGGCAAAAAGGAAAACACTTATTCCTTCAGTGAGTCAGACCCAAATCAAAAGGACGCGTTCACCAAGTGTGCAACATGGTCTTCATACCCCCCTCTCAACTTGCTGGCACCCCATCATCTCAAGATGTAAGATCTAAACTATGGCTGGGCTGATTGCAAACATATTCCACAGCACAGCAGGGTGACAGAACGACATGCTCCTTCTCCTAGTGAGAGAGCAACACTTCAAGCTGTCCCGCAACATAGATGAAGATGGCCCATCATTCACCCTTGAGATGCTCATGATCACCCTGGACATCTATTTTGCTCCTCTTGGTAGCCTTGATTACGAGCAGTTTATCCTCAGGCAAGCCAAACAAAAGTCAGAAGAATCAGTGGACGAGTTCCACACTGATCTCAAAGAACTGGCTAGTATCTGCACTGTCCCAGATGAAGAGGATGAAATAAGAACACAACTCATACAAGGCTGCCCATCAGCAGAGCTATGGTGACAGTTGCTGCGAGAACCTGCTAAATCCCCAACACACATCCTAACTCTAGGCCGCTTCCTGGAGCTGACAGCTGCGAGGGTGTGCCATGTGTGAAATGCCCTGACCAAATCCATCAAAGAAGGCCCAGTGAACCCGAACCAAGCCAAAACCTCAGAACCTTTCCAGAGTGTCTGCACTCAATGAAAAGGTCTGGGGACAATGTGGAAGAACATTCTGGCACACAAGAGACTGTCCAGAAAAAGGAAGACATATGAGTGCCTGCAGCAAACCAAATCACTTTGTCTGCATCTGCCAACTGGTGAGCAGTCAGCACCATTGAGCCCCACCAGAAATCCCAAGTAATGACGGACGATGATGAGGAAAATGAGTGGGTGCACGTCGTCTGCACCATGGATCATCAGCAAAGAAACAGACGCTCTCCACCAAGATGCCATGTAAGAATAGATCACCACCCCATCTTGACTTTCAGCAATACATGAGTCACAAACAACATCATGGCCAGATATCACTTTTGAAATCCCAACACCAACACTGACGCTTCACAGTGTCAAGGTGAAAGTGTTTGGAAATTGGCACTCTCACCTGTTGTCCATTTGGGGCGTATTTCAAGTGATGTTGACCCATAACAAACGCTCCATACAAGCCAAAGTGTATATGACTCAAGGAAGAAACGGCACTCTGCTAAAAAAGTAAAGTTGATATACTTCGTTTTTACAGTGCACACCCAAGACATTGACAGTATCCTTGAAGAACATCCATAACTGTTCAACACCGTTCTGTACCTAAAGGACAAAGTGGTCAGATTGCAATTCGATACCTCTGTGCAGCCAGTGGCCCTTTGGCACAGGAGGGTAGCATTTAACCCAAGCCCCAAAAAGGAAAAGGAACTGAGAAAACTGGAGATGGTGGAGTTGAAGGCCTCCCTCCCTATGTCTCACCAACAGTGGTCTCTAGGAAGCTGTGAGAGTCGGATGAGGAGCACATATGTGTCAATATGCGAATGCTGCTGTTCAAGAGCTTCACCTCACCTCCACTGTGGATGATCATGTGGCTAAAGTCAGCAGGTCACATTGGTTCTGTGAGGCAGAGCACCAGTCTGGCTACCATGAACTGCTGCTGGACCCTCAGCTGGGATACATAACAACATTCTCGACTGACAGGAGACTATATCGCTACAAGAGACTCAACTTCGGCACTGCCAAAGTGTTTCAGAACACCATTCTGGAAGTGCTCACAGGGCTAAAAGGTGTCATCGATGTCAGTGATTACATCTTGGTTTATGTCTCCTTGGTTGGTTCAAAGCTGCCTAACAGGCCTTCTAAACCAGATCAGACAAAGTGGACTCAACCTGAATAAGAAAACGTGAATTTCTCAGGAATGATTTTAGTGTCTTCGGATACAAGTTTTCCTCCTGTGGCTTGGCACCCAACCTGGCCAAAGTTTCCAACATAAAGGGCCACCCCTCCAGAGTCAGTCATAGAAATGAGAAGCTTGCTGAGCATGCAGAATTACTGCAGCAGGTTATACCCAGTCTCACAACCATCACCAGTCCATCAGAGCACTCAAGGCCCATTACAGTTGGGGCCCAGAGCAACAACTTGCCTTCCAAGCCACCAAGGACGCACTGTTGGAAGAAACAACGCTGAAATACCTTGACTTGGTGAAGGACATAGACCTGGCTATCCATGCCAGCCCCACATGGCTTAGTGCCGTTCTCTCACAACAGCAGCCTTGTGGATAGTGGGCCCTGATAGCCTGTGTAGATAGAGCCCTAACCCCCAAAGAGCAACACTATTCTCCCATTGAGCAGGAGGTCGTAGCAGTACACTTGGAGTGCTGCCATTTCCATCCATATCTATATGGACACTCTTTCCAAGTCACTACTGACCATAAGCCTCTGGTCCTCTTATTTAGAAGCTTGTCATCCAAACCTCCATCAAGAATAGAAAAATGGGTGCTTCAACCTCAGGAATATTCATTTTGAATAGTGTATCAACCTCGCTCCAACACCGTACTGATATTCCCATCTCAACACCCTCGGCTGACACATAAGCAGAAGAGGCCCAGGACATAGAGGAGTATGTCAGACTACTCATGGAGTGATCTAGACTGAAACCTATGTCCCTGGGAGGTATCATAGAAGCCCCAAGCTAGGCAAATGCTTACAATTAGTCACAACAGTCATCCATTATGATGACTGGAGAGTTATCCAAGATACCCTCCTGATATGCACCCTGGAAGCCCAAACCAGACTCAGATCACTTCTCCAGGTGAGACAAGACCTAGCCATTACACCAGACCATTGTCTGCTCAGGGGAACAAGACTGGTAATTCATCATGCTCTCAGTCACAAGGCAGTGTGCCTAGCCCATGTGGGGGCCCAGGGAATCATAACGATTAAGTCACATCTCTGATGAAAAGTATGGTTCCCTCCCTGACCAAATTGTAGAAGCCCTAGCCTGCTTCGATTATGACGGAAACAACTCGCTGTCATCCATGAATCAGGAGGTTTCCCAAAATTGGACTAGGCAATGGGTTCCCATTTTGGGGTCTAGAAATGGCAGAGTGCCTAGAATCATTAGGAATTAAACATTAGAGAATCACCCCAGGTGGCTTAGGCCAAAGGGAAAGTAGAAAGATATATGAGGACCTTGGCAAACCTGATTTGCATAGCACATGCAGCAAAGAAGAAGGTGCCCTCTATTTAGTACCTCCGAGGAAATCACCAAATGCCTTATCATACTATAGGGACATCGTCCATCTATCTGTGCCATGGGTGCATAATACATGCCGCCATACCAACTCACCCATTGTGGGTACCCACTGTGCCAATCCAAGAAGCCATGTTGGACAACAGACTTGAAAGAACTAATAATGCAGTCAGAGAAAGTGAGCAACAGTTACACAAATGGGCCCAGGGGACCTGGTACTTCTACGAAATAGGTATACGAACAGCAAGTTCAAACTACTGTTTGAAAGTGCTTGATGGGTAGTGTGCGAGTGAGGGGCACTCAAGTAACAGCAAGCCAAGACACAAACACCGTAACCAGAATGTCTTGTTCTTCTGAAAGTTTGTAGGGGACACAGAAAAGCTGTCAGAACATCTGACCAGGAATCTGAATGGAGTGAAGCACTAGAGGCAGACGAAAAAATAGAAGATGCCTCAGTCACGCCCACACAAGAAGAAATATGAAATTTAATCAGCATGACCCCTGATGAGGCAGCCAAGAAAATGCCTCCGATACAATCTCGTGAAGAACCCCTAACTGCCTTTACATTATAGAGAATTTAGGCCAGATGTACAAATCACTTGTCGTGAAATACTGGTTGGAATTTGCGACCAGTGGGGTAATTTGAGAACTGACCTATGTGGTGATAGGTCAGTTAACAAAATAACGAATTGAAATGGGTGACAATTCAACCTACCTGATGAATATTAATGAGGTAGGTCACGAATTGTGACACACTATGATTCTCAGCCATCACAGGGATGGCGGCCAACTGGGGTCAGCAGACCACTATGTCTGTGATTGCTTTTTAATAAAGCAATTTAAAAAAAAAATGCAGTGGGACTGCGTTTAAAAAGAAAAGTTTCTTTTTTTCGTTTTTGTTTGTTTAAAAGGAGTCGGTGGTCCAGTGGGCTACTGCATCCTCTTAAAAAAACGTTTTTTGTACATTCACAAAGGGGAAGGGATGCCAAGGGGACACTTTCCTTTTGTGAAGTGGTTACCATCCCTGCTTCGGGGTTGGTAAAAATCTATGTTTTGCAACCGGATTTCGGTCACAAAACATTGAGACATATGATAACAATTCGGTATTTGGAAGGGACATCTACAACACACCCCTTTCAGATTCTGAATTAGTAGCCATTTCTAAACACATTTAGCATTCGCAAGCCCTCTGATTTTCTAATCCGAATGCTAAAACCTTTTGTACATTTGACCCTTTGTTCCCTGAAGTATAGTGCTCATAATGCCTACCTTTATCTCATCTGTTTGTTTTGTTCTTCTGTTGTTTGTTTCTTTCTTGTGTTGGGGAGGAATGAATGTGACATCACGCATGGATGACCCACTGGTACATGCCACATAGTTAGACCACTGATCCACCCCCTGCTAGAAGGCAAATGTTATCCGCGTCGAGGTGTGTTCGTTGCTGCCCTGAAAATTGCCACCACAACACTTCATAGAAAGTCAGTTATTGTGCCAGGTAATTTGGGTCCTCAAAGTGGAGAGAACTGTGTACAGTGCAGTCCTATTTCAATTATTCCTGGGTTCATGATGACAGGTGATGTGTTCTGTGTTTTTAGTTTCTGACACCAGCTTCAGTGCAGCATGCCAGGCAACATTTAGAAATACAAAAAGCATCTTTGGAATGCCTGAAAGATGTGAGTTCCCATAGTCAAGCCTCAAAAGGACTAAGGTCTTGTTTTCCATTTTGAAGTCTGAGTCAGAAATATAGGTTTCAATCCCACAGAAGAGCCTGTGCTGGTTATGCATGGTTTTAGCTCGTGCTTTAATTTGGTCAGCAACATTAGTGGTGTGCATAGATCCAGGGGTTGGGGAAATGACATAATGTACCATTTGATCCCAATGACATTACTTAGTTCACTGCTTTTTCCACTCTTAGACCCTCATCCTCCCCCTAATCACATCTGAAGAGTCAGGGAAAATACAAAGTGTGCAAACTAGGGAAAGTAAACCTCTTTCTAGGAGTCTTGTTTTCCTTCCTCTGCTGCCACTGCCTTCTTGAACCTTGAGATCAGTGGCGGCAAAAAGTCAAGTCATGGGAAGCAGATGCTACTCTGATACAGTAGGACTGGCTAACCTTCAATATGTAGCTATTGATGCAGCCATTGAGTGCCTTATTGACTAGGCCCTGTATGGTACCAGAATATTGTGGATTAAGTGTTGTCCTGCAAAACTATTGCAGCCAAAATATCACCTAAAAAAATATTGTCAAGAGATGTATATATAGGTGAGTTTAGGGCTACTACACTTATCTCGCATATAAGTACCTTGACGATGAACACATCTTCCATGGAGTTAAGAATAGTAAACCTATTCTTAACTCCACATCTACTTTCATGGAAGATGTGTTCATCGAATAGTAAACCTATTGATCTCGAGAACATGGTGGCCGCAGGACCAGCAGGTTGCTAGTGCGCCACCGGCGTCCGCCACTTACCCGTGGATGTAGTTTGTGCGGTACTTTGATTGCGCCCCCCGCCTCACCCACTTACCGATCTTTGAGGTATGCACCTCTCTTGTTGTTCTGAGGCCCCGCTGGTGATTGAGGCGGCCAGAGTCGTGCTCACTCGTTGGGACTTGGCCGCCCTAGAGCTTAATAGGAGCCACAGGGCAGCAGCATGCGATCTCCTCCGGGGCACGGGAGGCAGCGGCAGCACAAGCACTGCTCGGGCTGCAGTGGGAGTGCTTCTCACAGACTCCAGTACAGCAGAGCCTTGGGGCCTGCAGAACCAGCTACAACAATGAAAACAGGGAACCAGGGACAACACTCTGGAGCCCCTGGTGACCCCAGGCCCAAGTAAAGGTAAGGGAGCCAAGAAAGGAAAACAAAGGGACCAGAAAAGCCTGTTAAGTAGGGGCAGGTATCAGCCTTTTAATACAGATAATTGTCCCACTGGAGCTGCAAGTGATTCTCCCCCCTTACAGGGTGCCTTTGGCAATGCTGACACTAGTGAGCCACCCAGAATTTTGGTTTGCAGACTTAAACCCTAGGGAAAGCAGGGGTGAAGGCACAAAGAAATCAGAAGGGTTGAAGCGTAGATTAAAAATTCCCCCCTCACTAAGGTCTTTTTTTAGGGTATTACCTCCTGGGGCAGACTCCAGGAAGCAAACTATGGAGTTGGTTGGTTAGCCAACAAGTCAGATAGCACCAATGCTGGCGGCTGCAGCTGCAGAGGCGAGTATAAGAAAATCAGGGGGGGCATTATTCAGGAGGCACCCCAGATAATTCTGAACGCTAAACAAAACACGGTACTATAGAGGAAAGAACAAGAGGTCCTGGCAATAACCAAAGTCTAAACCCCTCTCAAGAGGTGGCATCCCTCCCCGCAGATGATATACCCCTGATGGATAATGAGGTTAACCCAGAGACTTCTATAAGGTCATTGGAAGGTATGTTCGCATCACTGTCGGGGGACATTAGAAAGGGCTTCGCAGTATCAGAAGCTAACCATGGGGAAATAAGGAGATTTTGTGAAGCATTGGAGAAAAAAATAGACTTCCTCTCTATAAGAACACAGACCCTGGAGAATACTGTCGGAGATTTGAAAGAGGAATTGGGTAAGGCTAAAGTTGATATCCGGACTTTAAGGCGGGAAGACCAAGAAATTCGGGAGAAACTGGAACACTTAAAAAACAACTCCAGGAAAAATAACTTACGGATCGTGAAAGTTCCGAAAGGAAAGGAGGGGGAGGACATAAAGACTTTCGTGGTTGCTTTAATAAAGGAAGATCTGCAGATTGAGGACGTAAAATCCTCCTAAACTTTCACACTTATGCATTAAAGGAAAAAATCTTGACGAAAGCCTTGAAAGTGAAGTCACTAAATGTAAGGGATTGTTCTTTTGACATCAGATCAGATCTCTCCAGGGCTAGCTTGGACAGGCAATGGGAGATGGGTAGGGGCCTAGATGAGTTAAAAAAAATTGGGGGCCACAGCCCAGCTCAAATTTCCTGCGACCCTGAGGTTTATATATAATAACAAAATGCACAATCTTAGGAGTCTGCAGGAGGTGGATGACTTATTGGAGACTTTGAAACAAGGGGGTGGTAGTTAGCACACCAGTATAATCTAAAAAAAAAAACCACAATAGTATGAGAGGTTTTCTAGTTAACTCACGGGGGAAGGCAGGGGGAGACACTGAGTTCTAAGTTGGGTGGTATTTGTTTTACCAAATTCTATTTGAGTAAAGGGGTGGCGGATGCCCCGAGGCATATAAGAAAGGGACTAACATCAAGTCCAGAGGAAAGAGGGGATGGTCTCTCCAGGGAGGAGGCAGGGTGAGGGTAAGGAGGGTGGTGCACCGGGTGGGGGGCATATTGAAGAAAGATGAAAAAAAATAGCCTCATTCACCCCAATAGGGCAGCCCATAGAGGTAAAGAATTAAATGTTTCAGTTAATAAGGTTAGCGACAGGACAAGGGAGATGGCTATCCAGGTGTTAACATGGAAGGCGAGAAAGGAAAAGATTTTGCAATAGCCAAGGGATTCCCCAGCCTAAATAATAATATTGCAAGAAACACACCAGGTAAGAAGTGAATGCATGGAGATTTTTAATAGACAACCATGGGTTCAACAAACAGTGTATACAGAGTTTGAGTGCAAATAAAAGTGGAGTTGCAATATTAATTAAGAAGCAGGTGAAGGCCCATATCTTAGATATAGCAGTGGATAAGAGCGGTAGATGGATCATTGCAAAAACAAAAATACAGGGGGAGCTATTAACCTTAGTAAGATATTATGCCCCAAATGTTGATGATACAGAGCCGTTAAAGGCAGTCTTCACTAATTTGCGGGACTTTCCTGATCCAATAATTATGGCAGGGGATTTTAATGTAATAATTGATTTAAAATTAGACAAATCAAAAAATAGCAGAGCAATAGCCACCCCGAAATCACGGTTTACGGACAACGATGAAGCAAACTGCACTCTGCGATATATGGAGAGAGAGATCAGGTGACCTGCTTGTCTTTTCTTTTCATAATAAAAAGAATGGTCATTGATCCACAATTGACTACTTTTTGGTTAATCTAAGCTTGAGGAATTGTGTTCAGGATATTACCTACTTAACTGCCCATCTTTCAGACCACTCCGCTTGTATATTAAGAATGGATTTAAAAAGTAGGCCCACTGGAAAGAAATGGACGCTGGATCGTACCATACTCTCTGAAACAGACGCAATGAATCCCCTGAGAAATGAGGTAGTCAAGTTCTTAAAGTATAATATAGGTTCCACTTCCGTTCCAATCGTTTGGGATACACTTAAAGCCTATATAAGGGGTAAACTCACAAGTATTGTATGTTTTAATAATAGGGGTTCTAGAGCCCAGGTCAGTCGGTTATAGTCAGAAATGAAGGCTTTAGAAGCAGAGCCAACAAGGGGTAAGGAGGAGGGGTGTAGGCACCTGGAGGGGGATAAACTATTATTACTGAAAGAACAACTAGAAACTATCTTACAGACCCGGATTAATAAGCGCTGGGAAGCTAGCAAGTTGGCTTATTTTGAATATGGGGAAGGCGCTGGAAAGTTACTAACTTGGAAGGCGAAGACGGATAAAAATAGAAATTTGATAAAGGAAATAGTGGGCACACAGAAAGGGGCTGAAGGAACAAATGAGTTAGAAATAGAGGCAGCCTTTAATGAATATTGCCGGAAACTCTACACGGAAGAGTGGATAGTGTCAAAGGATGAGGTCAACCATTGGTTGTGGTCAAATATAATTGACCCCCTAGACCTGGATGGGCAACCTTTTCTGAATCAAGAAATTACTCAAAATGAGGTTAAGAGAGCCATGAAGAGAGAATCTCATTCCTTTCATGACTTCGATGCTTAATGATATTTTGGGGGAAGGTCTACAGCCGCCAAAATCCTGGGGCGAGGCAATAATAACACTGATATTAAAACCAGGGTAAAACCCAGCTCGGTGTGAGTGGTATAGGCCGATATCTCTGCTTAACGCAGATTAGAAAATCTTTGCAAAGATCTCAGCAGAGAGATTAAGTAAAGTCATAGGGGGGATGATACATTGTGATCAAAAGGGTAGACATCTGCATGAATTAACTTACTGCTTGATAGGCGCGATTGGCCTGGCCTCGACCCTTTCGATCCCCTTGGCAGTAGTGATCCTAGATGCTGCTAAGGCTTTCGATCGAGTAAACTGGTCATACTTAGCGACTATTTTGAAGAGATATAACCTGGTGGTTCAGTTAATATATCAGAACCCATCAGCCAAGATACTTGTGAATGGCAATCTGACAGAACCATTTAAGATATCTAGGGGCACTAGGCAAGGCTGTCCTCTATCACCCCTTTTGTTTCATTTATATATAGAGCTCCTAGCACAAAAAATTAGTGCTGCAGCGGATATTCCAAGTTTTGGTTACGAGGACTGGGAAAAACAGACAGCGCTCTATGCAGACGATCTAATGGTTTATACTTCGGACCTTTCAGCTGCCATTCCAGTCATTCTCCAGATTGCCTCGGATTTCGGTAGTGTGCCAGGTTATGAAGTTAATGCCGGGTAAACAGAAGTTATGGTCTGGAATCTTGAAGAGAATAGTCCATTAATTAAGAAGGAAATGAGATATCTGGGATTGAAGATCGTACAAGATATTGATAAAATAACAGGAGTGAATCTGGATGTTGTGGAAAGGGAGAGCGCTCGGATAATGAAGGGCTGGGCACACCTACCCTTGACAATCTTTGGGAGGGTAAACCTGGAAAAAATTATAATTTTGCCTAAAATAAATTTTTTATTTAATACAATTCCCCTGCACTTTGAAAAATCTCGGATCGACAAAATCCAGCAGGCCATTAACTCTTTCATCTGGGCATTTAAGGGAATAAGACTTTCTTGGAAGAAACTATGGCGAAAAAGAGAGAAGGGGGTTTATCCCTTCCGGACATTCAATATTATGAATGGGCCTTTCAGCTGTCACATTTTAGAATGTTGTTCAACTTCCCTGATGGTTCTGATGTGGGTGCCCTGTTTAAGGTTTTGCTAAAGGGAGCCGAACTACGTGTAGGCCACTTTTTGTTCAAGTTCGGAGATCTGAAATACTTTAAAAAGATTAAACGGAAAGTACTACAGGCCTTGGCAAAAAAATGGTCTAGAATCAGAATCCCCCCTTTGTCTCGTGGACTGAAATACAACAAGTTATTAAAATTGTCACTCATAATTTTGATACTTTATAGGAAGCCTGTGAGACTTGCTCACTGTTCAAAACACCACCAAACACCAATACGTTAAGAGCACACATTGCTACTTCAAACTGATTTAATCTTAGGGCATTCAACTGACAGTATGATTCAATATCATTCATAGATGGATGTCTGCTAGTTAACTGAAGCTGAACTCCACTAAAATAGAGTTTGTTCTTATAAATGACTTCTTACTCCTGCCCTAAATCCACCATGACCTTGGAGTACCTCCCACTTCCTCATCAACAATGCAAGGCGAATAAGATTCTTTGTAAATTTAAACCTGTCCTTCAATGACCCATGAGAAAAACATGCCAACTAGACTACTTATAGCTGAGCTTGCGTCAAAAGATCAAGACATATTTGACAGTCAAAAACATCTATCCCTCCCACAGCCAAGCACATGCATTCATGCACATTGACAGTGGGAATGCATTTGTTCACCATACTCCTACACTAGCACCGCTATAATCCCTATTTCACACATCCACATGATCAAAGGCCGATGAAAATATGACCTCATAACTCTTAACCTATGAGAACTTTCATGGCTACCCATCCCAACAGTATTACATTCAAGAAAATCTGCATCATCTTCACTGTCGTTATCACCAATAAGCTTGCCTATCAAGTCTGTCATGAAACATCTCTGCATCACATGAAGCTCCACCTTGGCAAGACTAAGGATCCAGAAAACACAACATGAAAGGAGGAGAGCATTCTCCAGGTATGCATCCAAACTTTAGGCTTATCTCCAGCTAAACCTGAGACTTACCACTTCGCTGGAAAGCCTCCCCTTTTCAGAAAGTATTTGTTTTTCTACTTCTAACTTATAGACCGCACAGCTCAGACTAACTGCCCAAAACCAACTTCTCCTTTATTAAAGCTTATAAATGTTATAAGCAACCTTGCATGCCCCCTGGAGCAAGGTGCTACCAGGTTCAACAATTTCACTTGGAGCACGATACATTAATGCCCACATTAAACCAAAAATAAAATGATGAAAGTCCGCGAGGGGAAATTTCGAGGGTTAATGCAAATGCGCAGATGCTTGGCTGCAGAATCAGTATTGTGAAAGAGTATGAGGTGATGAGCATCAATAAACTTACAACAAGCATGCTGATGTAGACATGTGTTATTTGAAACATTCAGACACATGACTTTTACAGACAGGGGTTGCACAATAATTGAACAGCCTATATCTGCAAATCAATTGCTCTTAATGTGAGATGTGACAAGTTTTTTGGCATTCATATAGCAGTGTTTAAACTGTAGATGGTTTGCAGCTTGGATGATGTCGGTGAGGATCTCCGCCAACCTCATAAGCAACCTGCCATGCTCTAAATGACCCCCACAGTTCTTCATTTATTAATATTTCCATGAAATATAAGTCAACCAGAAGGCACCCTGGTCTCCCACTCTTTTCCATGTTGGCAGACCTGGGAAAAGGCAGTACAGTTTATATGACAGCAAGCATGTCATCGTCCAGCTGGCCACTATATGCCGGAGGTCTGCTTGGATCACAGGTTGAAGAGTTTATAAGCATATTGGGTGTCTTTTTCAAATACTGAATGGAAGGGTAGCTTTATTCACTTGCATTGCTCCATGGTTGCCCCTCAATTAAATGTTTTTTTTCTATAGGCCTCAGCGTCCGTACCTTAATACTTGTGAGAGTAATATGCTAATGTGATCTTGTTGTGTAGGAGAGTATGCTATCCTCTCCCCCAAAAATATTTAATCAGTTATTTGTGACTTCTAAACCCTTAAAATATCTTATATTGTCCCTCTCTGCTGACTCCAGAAGGGTTGGAGCGATGGCAAGACTAACAGACATGTATTTTTCAACACTTCAGCAATTATCTCTTTATTTATCTGCTAATTAAGTCCTCCTATTCTTGATTAGGTGCCATCTACATAGATATTCCAAATTTGCCTCCCTTTGCTGCACACAGACTTACAATGTGAATGTGAACTGTGTGTACTATTCCTATGTTGGCAATTACATTTTTGATTGTGCGCCTCAGACCCTGTTCTCTTGGCTCTTTCTACAATACCATTGATTCTCGGCTTACTTATTTGATTTCCTTTGTTCACCCTATTTTCTTCTTGATGACTTTAATATCAATTAACCAGGGCGGACACAACTTCAGTAAGAAGGAGTTCTTTATAAGAAGTGTACTGGATAAAGGAGTGATCCTGATAAAATAAAAATACCTTGAGGTAAACCCAAAAGAATACCTTTAATGGTGGGTACATCAGGAACTCTTTCTTATCTTATTGAAAATGAGTCTGCCCTGGTAGCATTATCTGACTAGGGTGGGGTGAGGTTGCCAAGGATGAAGCATGCCACAAGATGTGCATGATGAGTGACAACACTAGAGTTGGTAGGTTTCATGTGTTATCCTAAGTGGGGCTTAACAGGCATCACCAACAGTTTGGGTTTATGCCTGAGTAGGGCATAACGAGCATTACCATTGTATCTTTTGTGTTAGCTTGTTTGTGGTTCCCCTGGTGATTCTGATGAAAATGATTTTGGACAACATATAGTGGTAGATGGATAGGTTCTGAAGTTTTGGCCTTGTTTGTCTGTGGTATGCTGGCTCAATGCATCTGGTCTTTTGTGAATAGAAAGGGGAAGGTCTCCAATCAACTTTCCTGGTTAAAGGCTTTCCTAAAAAGCGCAGTCTTTAGCTATGACTTGAATCTGTGGTTGCTTGTTTGGAGTGTCTGTTTGATATTATTCCATACATTTCCTAGTTCCTCAATGGTCTTCCACCATGTTTTGTCTGTCATACCTTGGTGGATTGGGTCAGATTTGTTATATCATCGGACTCTTGATAGGACAAAGTGAGGTATCACATTCTGAAAGTGGTTGGAACCATTTGCATTGGAAGGCCTTGTGTTATATATTTGTTTTATAAAGGGTCATAAGGCGGGAAACAGCCATTACAATGTGACCATTACCACGCAATACCTTTACAACTCAGCTGTTACAATGCATGACCTTTACCTCGCAGGATTTTACAACAATTAAGCCTTTACAATGAATTTAATTGTAAAGGTATGAATGGTAAAGGCATATCCGTGGTACAGGTTTAACAAGTAAATGTACGTATTTTGCAGGTAAGTATTAACCTTTTTTATGTATATATAAGGGGTGTATTGTTTCCTGTGAAATACTTACATTTTTGTGGTAAAGGCATGTCTTTGGTAAAAAATGTACAGGTAGGTACAAACCCCATTTTTGTGTATATACTCAAACCCTATTTTTGTGTGTGTGAGTGTGTATATCTATATATATAACACCAGCTTCTCTCCCATCAGCAAAGAAGAAAGGGACACAGCGGGGCTGCTCAGGACGTTTATTGAGCAAAATTTGGCATGACCGGTTTCGGCAATCAGCCTTTCTCAAATGCCGCAGTTCGCCTCAGAGTGTCCCAGTAAGTCTCTATATTGAGCTCCTCCTACTCAGTGGTGAAGGGCCCAGCTGTAGCTCATTTATGTGCCGACACCTGAGCAGCCCCATACCACAGACTGCTAGTACCGTCATGCACCTTGCCGGAATACAACGTGCCGCAGTGGGAAACTCCAGCGAAGTTTCTGGGGATAAACGCCCTCAGGTCCCCTACTTCCAGCCTCCTTGTCCAATGTCACCAAGTCTGGAGACGCAATGACAGTGCAAGCGCCTCTCCAAGGAATCTCGGACCGCCAACTGGCAGCAGCTGCTTGGACGGCAAAGGTGGGGTGGCAGGTCGCGGGAATCCGATCCCTCGGGTAAACAAAGTCAGTTTCCTGATAGCCTGTATATCTGCGACCTCTTGTTGGAAGGGTCCCTTTTAGCGCGCCACAGGCTGCACGCTACACATAACACCAGCTTCTCTCCCATCAGCAAAGAAGAAAGGGACACAGCGGGGCTTCTCAGGACGTTTATTGAGCAAAATTTGGCATGACCGGTTTCGGCAATCAGCCTTTCTCAAATGCCGCAGTTCGCCTCAGAGTGTACCAGTAAGTCTCTATATTGAGCTCCTCCTACTCAGTGGTGAAGGGCCCAGCTGCAGCTCGTTTATGTGCCAACACCTGAGCAGCCCCATACCACAGACTGCTAGTACCGTCATGCACCTTGCTGGAATACAACGTGCCGCAGTGGGCAACTCCAGCGAAGTTTCTGGGGATAAACGCCCTCAGGTCCCCTACTTCCAGCCTCCTTGTCCAACGTCACCAAGTCTGGAGACGCAATGACAGTGCAAGTGCCTCTCCAAGGAATCTCGGACCGCCAACTGGCAGCAGCTGCTTGGACGGCAAAGGTGGGGTGGCTGGTCGCGGGAATCCGATCCCTCGGGTAAACAAAGTCAGTTTCCTGATAGCCTGTATATCCGCGACCTCTTGTTGGAAGGGTCCCTTTTAGCGTGCCACAGGCTGCACGCTACATATAACACCAGCTTCTCTCCCAACAGCAAAGAAGAAAGGGACACAGCGGGGCTTCTCAGGATGTTTATTGAGCAAAATTTGGCATGACCGGTTTCGGCAATCAGCCTTTCTCAAATGCCGCAGTTCGCCTCAGAGTGTCCCAGTAAGTCTCTATATTGAGCTCCTCCTACTCAGTGGTGAAGGGCCCAGCTGCTGCTCGTTTATGTGCCGACACCTGAGCAGCCCCATACCACAGACTGCTAGTACCGTCATGCACCTTGCTGGAATACAACGTGCCGCAGTGGGAAACTCCAGCGAAGTTTCTGGGGATAAACGCCCTCAGGTCCCCTACTTCCAGCCTCCTTGTCCAATTTCACCAAGTCTGGAGACGCAATGACAGTGCAAGCGCCTCTCCAAGGAATCTCGGACCGCCAACTGGCAGCAGCTGCTTGGACGGCAAAGGTGGGGTGGCGGGTCGCGGGAATCCGATCCCTCGGGTAAACAAAGTCAGTTTCCTGATAGCCTGTATATCCGCGACCTCTTGTTGGAAGGGTCCCTTTTAGCGCGCCACAGGCTGCACGCTACATATAACACCAGCTTCTCTCCCATCAGCAAAGAAGAAAGGGACACAGCGGGGCTACTCAGGACGTTTATTGAGCAAAATTTGGCATGACCGGTTTCGGCAATCAGCCTTTCTCAAATGCCGCAGTTAGCCTCAGAGTGTCCGAGTAAGTCTCTATATTGAGCTCCTCCTACTCAGTGGTGAAGGGCCCAGCTGCATATATTTATAGATATATATATATATATTAAAAGTGCATACCTCCCAAGTTAATGGGAAAGAATCCTGGCTCGCACTCTGTCAGCAAAAACGTGCACGTTTACTTTAACAGGAAAAGTCAGCCCAAGTTAAACACGCCCAATATATATATTCCTATATATATATATGTATTCTGTGTTGTAACGGTACAAGCGTTGTTACTGCTGCGTTGTAAAAGCATGCATGTAATGGTATGTGTAGTTCCGATATACATTCTCTCTAGGCAACTGAGGAAAATAAATCCCCAACA